>JAAAKL020010142.1:0-14581 GCA_010016065.2 Carybdea cf. marsupialis auct. non (Linnaeus, 1758)
TCCTAAATTTTTCTACCACCACCAGACATTTATATATGAACTACATCTAATCACCTGATATAACTAAAAGTGAAAGGATGATATGAATGTCCCTTTGCATGAGTTCTGTTCTACGGTAAACTCACTAAAACGCAAATATTTTAAAATGTTTCTACAAAACCATTACAAATATTTTTGTGCATAGCATGAGGCCAACTAACCCGTACTGAGTCGATGAGCTTGAATTCTAAAAATGCAAGGATTGACACCATGCCTTCTCGACCTTTTTTACACCACCAAATCATTAAGGATAATTAAATTTATAGACATGAACACTTTCACATAACATGAAAAGAAACATGCCATTTGATAGATCTGGCCTTTGCCTCACGTCAGATATTGTAGCGGGTACATATCACCAAACAAGACATATAGGTTAAATGGATGAAAATGCAGTATTTTGATTATTACACAAAATATGGTTGCAGCCTGAACCTAATCACGTTCCTTGAAACCAAAATAAATGGCTCAACGGCCAATCTGGCCTCACAATGTCAACACCTGATAGGCGTAGCCAGCATCATTTCCGTCCTTGAAATACTCGTCTAGTCGTGTTTATTGATGACAAGAAATTCGATTTTTATTTACAGGGCATCTTTGTCGAAATCCTAACCTACACCTCTCTATGAAATTAACGTGGCTTGAATAAGTCTTTCATTAACTGAAGTAAATAAAAAATTAATGCTCCATCTCCCTTCTTTCCCTTTATTCCACACACGCACACACCTATTCACATATCGAGTTATGATAGGCCACAAATAACTATCGATGTGCTTATTTGTTGGTTCAAGGCAAAATCAGTCGTCAACTTTACGCCGAAATGAGAGGTCTAACATGCTTCCTTCAAGTGTACAATACAGTATACATATCGTATATAAGTTTCCTATTCAAAAATTTGTGAAGGTAAATTTAACATCACGACTTTGATCGAAAAGTTGTGTGATGATCAGTTCAACAGTCGTGGCCGACTGCAAATGCGATACTGATCTCCTCATAAAAAATTGCTAATATATAATATATAGTCCAAAAAATAGGGTTAAAATAATTGGACAAAAACGCGAGATATCAGATGATCGAAATGTTCCATCAGGTCTGTCTGCCAGATGCTGCCTCCAGACTAGCTTTGCGTCACACATTGGACTTCGGTGGATGAGACAAATAGAAAAATAGAACGTGTTCTGTTTTCATGAGACAGTCTCATCAGACCAATCGAAAGGACCAATCAGGAGGCTCAAGGTAGCTGAAGGCGCCAAACTTTGAAAGTAAAATTTGCTGAATAAAATTTTGCTAGTTGCGAAGAAGAAAGTACACACTGTAAACTGAAATTCGATCACTTTATCTAAGACAATTATATAGCTTAAAATTGTGAGCGCTTGGAGCCAGTATTTTTCTTGCAAATATTTTCAGTTGCAAAAGTACTTCGCAACTCTTTGTTGTTTGCAGTAGCCAAGCAATTAAATTACACACGTCAGACTCTCCCTACACGTAAGAACACAGCGACTTGAAGCATCTTTATCCAAGTCTGCACAGCTCTCTAAAGTTGGCAGTCTGCATTCCTGTTACGATTAAATCGTGTGAGCAATCACACTGCAAAGTAAAGTGATCAAAATAATAAATGTGTAGTCCTAAGATGTCAATAATTTCTGTGCCCAATGGGAGCTTATGTCTCCCTTGTTGATGCCTCGCTGCTTATCAGGAGGCACGATGAGAGATCGTAAAAGTGATCAACACATGTTTATATGCGAAAATGGGAGAACAACGACTCGAGCAGTTAGTGGCTCATTATCAGTAGTGGGCGTGATATCTCTGGCTTAATAGAGCTATCCTCATTACAAGAAAACTATGCCATCAAGACAAAAATTAAACGTACTTTAATTATTTGCTGCTCTCTTCATTCATCAAGTTTAAGTGTAGTAATGTGTTAATCAAGTTCCTTTTTTCCACATTTGGTAGATTTGGTCAATTCTTTTCAACACTAAAGGTCACTCAATATCCCCCTCTCATTGTTCTGTCACAAGTCTGTATTGAAATAACACGCCAAGTTGCTGTTCTGTGCTGAAGCTTCTGTACAGCTTCTGTTGAGGCGTGCTATGACGCTCAACGTCATTGTAAACTACAGAATCACAGGGAAGCAGTAGGCCTACGACTTAGGTACAAATATCTGCAGTTAAAAAGGTTCACAAGGCGTGCTATCGAAAATGAGCACGCATTGGCTGAAAGCAGAAATCGAATGACTCGCCCCAGAGGGGGAAATATTCCATTGCTTAAGAGTGGGGCATCCTTTTACGACGATGTTATTTCTAAGTTTATCGAGAAAGATAGACGGATAGATTTGCAGTAGAGATAGTCTTAAAGAAAATAGCAGTAGGCCTACTTCTAAGATGTACCTGGCCTGATAAGGGAATCGTGGCAAAACTATCTTTGTAGCGCACCTGGTCCAAAGTGATACCCTACGCCAATGCAATTGTTGCTATGAGTTTTAATGGTAAACATAATGGGAGCACAGGATAGCTACATTGAGGCACTCACAGCACTGTCAAATGAACAGAATGGAATCCGACGTTTCTCCTGTAGACGATAAAAGTATCACAGTAACAACGTTTGGGAGCACAGTCCTCGACTGCTAACTGATTTGTACTCAAAAATGCTTTTCTACCCTGAATATGCCTCCATGGTGACAATTGAACTGGCTACCACCCTCTACTTCTGCTACAATATTTTTTTTCAATTCCATTTTGACACACTTTTGTTAAGGTTTTCTCCCCACAAGTGGATTAACAACTTTGCGTGTATTCTGACAAAGAAGGTACGACTAGTTTTTCGTTTTTGCAAACAGACATCGTTTCTTTTCTTGATGTGTTTGCTTAACTGTGTCAATGTTTGTACACTTTAAGTGCATCTCAATTCATCTACGTGATGGCAATCAGCAAGGCTGTGTACTAAGAACAGATCACCTTCCGCATTTCTTCGGTGCACTGCTCAAATGTCACACATCAGGTCAAACTTAACCTAACTAGATTGACCTTGGACAAGCCTGTTTCTGCAAGACAACTGAAACGCAATGTTAGTCAAACAACGACTTGGTCAACGCTTGATTCTTGTTTGATGCTTTAAAGCTAAATCACATGGGGCAATATCCAAGGGAGAATCAACGATTGGGACTCACAATTCTTACGTTTCAGCCTCATAAAATCCTGAATCGACTCTCCTCTCTTTGTATTTGCAAATCTGACTGAACAAGATGAAACACTTTTTCCTGCCAGAAGAAATTAGACAGTTAGGAAAAGTTTCTTTCAAAAGGAGTAGCAAATCAGAATCGTTAAGTCTTCAGAAAAAAATCACTCGAATACTACATAGAGTGGTTATTGCTTAACTCGAATAGGGCTACTTAATAATGTTTCGAGAGTCAAGCTTCTTTGAATTCCCTAAGAAGGATTTGCTTCACAAACTCTCCATGATTACTACCGCAGAACACAAATACTGTTCAATTTGATCTATTATTTCCTGTTGGATAACTTGAACATTCAAGAATTAACTAACCAACTATATATGTTAATTGTTGAGGAGATGCCTATCTACCTCACAAATTATCTATCAAATTGTAACCCTGTACTATTTATTCCAAGGCACATCATAGTCCCATACCACCAAGTGCAGAAATTAAGGAATATATCAGAACATAATACAATAGACACTAGGAATTATGTAATATATTATATTACAATAATTTACAATGAACACGGAGACGAAGTACACTGGTTATCTCCAACAACTCGTAGTTTTTATGGAGACAGGGAGATGAGTAACGGTCCATCTAACAAAATTTCAAGAACTCAAAATTGAAATTTACGCTCTGTTGTGCTATATTTACAGTAAAGCTGTTTGAGCTGTTGCATTTTTAATATTCAAAATGGCTTGATGCCATGTAGGCCTACGTCGCCCGTTTTCTAATTAATTGTGGAATTAAGTTCCAAGATTTTTTTTAAGTCATACTTCACGTGCTCTCTAGTCCTGTTTACCTGTAGTGCTTGGAATGAGCGTGCTGGCTGGGCATAATGAGTAGGCCTACTTTCGTAATGTAAAAACTAATAGCATGAAATGGAACGAAGCAAATAAACAACTCGGAGCAGCATCAGCCAGGTGTTATGTTTTGTTTATGCAGCCTGTGTGATTAACGAAGCAGAGGGTGTTGAAATTCAGAAATTACAGATTGGAGACTTGGAATATTTTGATTGGACACAACATAAAGTAGATCGACATCTACACAACTTGTAAAATATTTACTTGGTCTATGAGTATAGGAGGAAAGTCAGTGTTTGGTATAGCGCCACGTTAATATAGCATCGCAAACCAAGAGTAGTCGTAGAGTGTTGTAACTTGAATATAGAAATAGATATGGCGAATTTCATTTTTGTCGAAGCATTTCGATCGATCCTCGTCAGGACAATTACTTCGAGATTAAACTAGATATAGATTAGCAAGGCTTTAAGGCATATTTACAAGCAGATGAGTACAAGGAAGATCATATCAAAACAGCAATAAACAAGAACGATGAGTGGCTAATTACTACAAGAAAAAAATAGGAAACACGTGCTGATATTAGCTTCATTGTACTCATCTTCTTGAAAATATACTTTAAAGCCTTGTTATTTTATATCTTGTTCAGTATCGATGTGATTGTCCAGACGAGGATCGATCGAAAAGCTTCGACAAAAATAAAATTCCTCATATCTCTTTCTACATTCAAGTTCTGCAGTACCAATAATCTATCGAAGTGCAGTAACTATGAATAGCGCTTCAGGATCAAGAGCATTAAAGCATCTTCATTTGAAAAATACATGTTAGTCTTCCTAACACGAAACAACAATCGCTTTTTCCTTTTTGCTTTCTTCAATTCCGAATATGATGAGCGTGATGTGCAACAATAAGGAGTCATGAGTAGAAATTCTTAGAAAATAGATGGCCATCAAATCATGACTATTTGGGAGGTAAAATAGTTACAGCCTTCTTCAAGTCCCCTTGATGGCCACTGAATATCATACACCAATGGATTTTGGGTTTGTGCACATTAAAACTATCTGCAAATCGAATTAGAACAAAAATCATAAAAAATGGCACATGACAGCCGATACAAAATCAGATCTATTTGTTTTCATCCGAGTTTTTAGGATCGGCTCTTGTTAAGATAGTAGAATGAAGAAATCAGTACTTATGTAGCACAACAATGTCAGTAAGATATTCAATTATCATAGCGCGACTAAAGTAGTTAGGCGCTGATAACGTAGATTATACTTCTGCCACACAGACCTTTGATGTATAACTCATGATATGCAAAGCCTACTCATTACTTCTAGTCACTCTCTCCGAAAAACCTTGTTGAGTGTTAGGATTACACAATCCTTTATAAGATAGCGAGGGCGACCAGCGGTTTCATATAACTCGGCCCCAGCCCTACAACTAATAACACGCCACCAGTAGGAAGCCAAGGTATCATTCAAATCAGGCCGTTCTTGAAGTGTGTCATAGGAGGGTATTATTAAAGAAGCAACAAAGCTCCCCCTCCCCCCCCCCTCTGAGTATGTCATTAGGCCTTTGTCCCCCAAATGTTTGAAACTCCTCTTGATATACCTCTTTGAGCATTACTATCTCTACCCACATATCACGAATCTGCCGCTGTGTTGTAATTAACATAGCTGGTCTTTAGATGTGCATGATATTATGTGCAAAAAAGTATCCACACATCCTTATTTAATACTGATTTCTATTTCATAGTGACAAACTAAAATGAAAATCCGATTAAGTAATATAGCAATGAGTACCAATAGTAATTACAATCAAAGATTGTATGCAAAATGTCTAACGACTTATAAAAGAAAACCATACAGACAGCATAGTCTCTAGAAAGCTTTAGTATCCTTTAAAACAGTGTAAGCAGCAAATGGGTCGGATATGTTACAGTACTTCGGACTCTCCAATATATAGCGCATGGGTAGACGCTCAGTTTATTTTTAGATTTTTGTTGAGCCCTCTGTAGTCTCACACTCAATAAATTTTGTCTTGCCCAAGATTATGACCCCAGTCATTAAAACATTACAAGTTGAAAATGAAGTAGAAAAACATGCAGTTATATTTAAATCCACAATGGAAAAGCGCCCAAACCATTCCACGATAACCCTTCACGTTGTCAAATTTGTTGGAAGTTGATCATTGAGACATCACCTTCCTGTAATGAATGTTCGCATTGTGTAGGTTGACGTCACTGTGTAGTCATGGTATCATGGTGTGTAGTGTTTGATGAATGTGGTAGGCCTAAAGATGTGCTCTCAGGAGAGCAAGCATGTATAGTGTAGTGTTTAGCACGCTGGACTGCAGTACGGAAGGCCGAGGATCGAAACCCGGCACAGGCACCAGTTTTTCAATAAAATTGTACTCTGACATTCGACTGAGTGGCATTTGTCGTTTCATGCACTTGAATGCTCAAGAAGAAACACTCTCCTAGACCTTCGTCGGTTGTGTCTTCAATTATATTATCAAGACATTAGAAGTCACAGGTAACATCAATGAAAAATGTGTACACTCCCCTCCCCCCTTCCCCACTAGTTCTACGTTCCTGTGCAGACGATGTTAAAATACAAAACACTCAAGTAAATTCTCTATAATTTTGCTGGTTTCAAGTGTTCGGGTATTCATAATGTCCTCTAAATCGAAACTTCGACCTACTCCAATAAAGTACAACTTCTCTGATCGTCCTCAGCATTCGACAGTTTTTCGTTACTTGTTAGAAATGTCGTTCAATCTCCAGTCTTCTTGTTACAGACATCATAGAGTCTACATGCTCTGATGCTCGGAAACATTGCCAAAGTTGTAAGATGATTTGTATGCTTGAAGGCGTCTACAAAATCGTTTATGAATTTGGGAGTCAAACATAGAACTGTTCATATTCTTGTAATCAATTTATGTCCAGTTTCAATGACAACAAAGCAAACAGAAACGGCTATTGAGACCTCAATTGCCACATAACCGATCCTTTTCTTATAGCATGAACTTTGAAACGTTCGTGACCTTCTCCTAAGTTGTAATTCTAACGTTAGTAGATCTTCTAAAATCTTTTCCCTTCGATCTCCGTAATGCAAAAGAGTTTGAAAGCGACGCGACAGGCGATCGATTTCTTAAACAACTGCTATTTTGACGATCGGAAAACCGAACAATCAAGTATGACATCGACCAAGTAGTGCCTGAGCTCATCTGCACTGACTAGAAGCTTTTATAGGAGCCAGTACGCATGCACATTATTGCGTAAACCTTGGTTATTGTCGTGACAGAAAATGTAAGCACGACCAACGTCATAGCCAAGATCAAAGATCACTAATTAAGAGTTTCCTGTTATTGAAACTTTATCGAGCAACTTACGTCAGTAAAATAAGGGGAGTTAAAACTTATAATCGCATTTTTGCTAACAGAAGAGTGAGCTATATATACTGTTTTAAAAGTTTTCGGATTTTTGATGAGTACATATTAATGTTTCCTAATGTTTTTGGTCTCTCTATTCCTACGCTCTTAATTTTTTAAGTCGTGGCGACCACGACCAAGACGACCCTTAGCTTCACCTCTGCACGCCACAACACAATGCCTGTTTATAAAAGTAGTGGCTTAAAATAGGATAACATACAGCGAGAGAATACGCATTATAATAGTGGTGTGAATAAAATGCCGTTATAATACCTACGATGTTGTTATTGGAGTTGATAAAACGTACACAGGTGTGCCGCAATCTCAGAAATGTAAATTCTGGAGTTAAAGGATTTGTGGAAAGCTCCTTCTATTCTCCTCTATGACGTATTATGAAGGATAAAAGATAGAAGAATAAACAGTGACTTTTTTTATATTTATTATAAATATTTTATATTTTTATATATTTTTTAATACTGCTTTTCAGTCTCTAAATTTGGATCGAGCGAGTCTTTAGAACAGGACTACAGTGCCCTGTTTCGGGCTATATAGTTCTTGCAGGGTATCACTGCGGCAACCCCAGTCTTCTACGAAATAAACCTTATTATATCTGGTGCTAGCTATACAGCCTCACAATTCCCATGCAAATCCTCTTCACACATTTTCTCCCTTACTTTCTAGCCATGTAGCAGCATTCTTCTTCAACCAAATAAATATCAATGCCTTCTCTATTGCTCTCAGCACATTTTCCATCAGTTATTTGACTTTCAATTGCCAGAATCCCACCTAGTGCCTGAAAAATTGTAGAAGCTGTCTACCCACGAATCTTTTTACTGCAATTTAGGGGTGACTTTTACTTGCACTCCATTCTTTCTCCTCACAAGGATTGATATGCGTCCCCTTTCTTCTTTCTTTTTTTCCTCTGCTGCATCTAATGTTCTACTCCCATGGTACTACTGGAATAAAAAAAGTGAACGGGTTTGCTCTAAACGTTTCCAATGACAAAATGTGGTCACTGCTGCTTTACCACTATGTAAAAGAGAAGCAGTTCATTAATTACAGAGGCTATTTCACACTTTCCTTCCCATCTCTTCTCAGTTTGCCTCATCCTTCGAATCCTTTTCGCGCTTTATTGACCCACTCCCCTCCTGCAAAATGGCATTTCATCTCCTGAAGTACTTCATTCTGTATCATCTTATACGATAAAATTTTCGTCAACTTTTCTATCACTTCTCTCTTAACACTTGATCGCGCCTCCATGTGTATCGTCCTTCCTTGAGCCCCAGTTTATAGTTTGACATGGGTATGCTTGAGTGTTCCCTACTAGCGGCATCTACACCTGTTGTTCTCTGAAATTTGCAGTTGAAGGACGAAAATCATATGAATGTTTTATCAGGAAGCTGGTACTTGCTGATTCCCATCTTCATAGCTCCTTCCGTGACAATTTCCTCTCTATTATCGTCTTTTCCCTGTTGTACCACACACTTCACTCACTGTAAATGTTCTCTGGCACTTCTCTCCGTATTTCTTGACCATGGCGTTCTTTTTTCATTCTTTATGATTTTACTGTCTTCAAACTGTTAAATCCCAGGCCTTATTTCCCTGCATGGAAAGATCAGATTATGTCCTTGTGTCTGTGGGCTACTTTAGCTCAGTCAACCTCTGCCTCGGTAGATGCAGATTTAGGGCTAAGACAAGCCGCATGTATACCCTCTATATCAAGAAAAAGCAAAATTACTAGAAGAAACCCGACAATAATTGAATCCTAAATGTCGGGTCCTTATACGTTCTGAGTGCACATATAAGCTTTGTCCTCCACTTTACTCCTATTCGGACCTGTAACGGATCTTCTCAGATTCCTTGGTCCCTGGGACACCTGTGCATTATTATTAACCTTTCTACTCTCGCCCGAAGTCTTCATTTTGCTTAACTTCTGTTGCCGCGTCTGTCAAACTTTTCTCTGCAAACAGATAAATAGCGTGTGAAGATAAAGCTTGTGAAGATTTGCTCATGAAAATACGAAGATAAAGCTTGTGAAGATTTGCTCATGAAAATAACCTAAGATATTTCGGGTAAGTAGGTTGATGAAACTTAACAGATTTCTCAGAGAACTAAAGAAAAGAGCTCTTTAATTTTTATGGGCTAAATCTCTAAGGGATAGTGACCATTTTCCGTACAAGGCATCGGGCACGAAGCCAGATATGTGTGCAAGGGGCAAGGTAACTTAATTTTAACTTTACTTAAAAGTACTAACATTTTTTATTGAATCCGCCGAACAAAATACCCGGCCTCGTGAATGTTGCGACCTACAGTATTTCACTCTGTGTGGTAGGACAACACTATGTTTCATGCAGCCAAACTACCTATACTGAACCTCCGAGGAGATTTTTTGTCCAAACTTTAAGGGAAGGGGTTCCCAAATCTAGAGAGGCCCTAACTTACATTTTCATAATACAGGTTTGCCTCTGTGTTTAATTTTTTGCCATCCTTAAGTGCAGATATAGAATTACAGTATTTTAATGAAGGTGCATAAACTGTAGAAAGTTTAATGTAAATATAGGAAATAGAATTAATAAAATTCATATCTTAAAAATTCTTTAGTAGTGATTAGTTTGTGGAGCGACCAAATGGGAAAGGGTTATTATTTTCTCTAATTCCAAACAGGAGGGCCTTTTAGATAAGGGGCTTATCATAGTGAAAGTGGCTAAGTAGACTACAGTCGCAAGTGTTTTCCTTTTCATCAACGATATTCGGCCTGCGAAAAGAGGTACAAGGCTGGGCCATTCAAATACAAGCTTGATTTATCTGACGGCTTTTATAGTTTTCATCTCCCTAATTCACTTACATGGACTATGCGGGACCCGTAAATGTGAGGCAGAGAGGTTGTGAAAGGTTCCCAGCGCGGGAATCGAACATGGATGGGTGGTTTTCAAAGCAAGCTCTTCGACCACAAGGATATGCTCTTCCGTCGATAGTTACAGGGATGGTGAGAACAATCCTGTTTCCAATTTTAGGACAGATGATGATGCGCCCACTGCTGCTATTGAAACTGAAAAAGCAAATGTCAAATTATGAAAGTATTCAATATACTATCCAGTAAACAAATATAATTAGGAAGAATTTGTTGCTAGTCGCAGTGGTGGTCATAGTAACAACGAGGATTCCGGAGAGGAATTTTTTTTGAAGATGCAGCGAAGATGATCTCTAAGCTTGGAACCGCCGATGAACTGCTAACTTTAGAATTCATTGCCCTCTTAATCGGTGACAGACTTGTACGCTGACATGAGACTAAAGATCAAGGACAAAAAGAAGATCATGGAAGCATAAGAAGCGAAGTAGTAGAATCTTCTGCTGTAAAATCCGTTCATGTTCACATAGATGTACAGATCATAGACAGTTCCCAAGCTGACTGTTTGAATATGCTGGAAATATGAATACAGCAATATCTTGAGTTTGCTAAATGTCTTTTGCAGGTATTCATTGGTGACCCGCAAAATACTAAGCAAGAGAAAGCTATCAAAGAGAAGAAGACATCTTGCAATAGAAAGAATCTGATTTCTCAACATATCTTACAGCATGTGATAGTAGAGGATTGAGATGCAAATTTCACAAATGCAAGGACAACAATTTGCATTGTTCCTCGCATTACCACATAAATTCGCATCAGCAAACTGATGCCTTAGGCCTTCTAGTATGACGCATTACGAAAGACATTTCGTGATTTTGAAGCAGTCATGCCTAAAAAAAGAAATTAGAACCCTCATTTTAAGAGCAATCACTGATTTAGTGAAACGTGATTTTGGCGGGAATTTTTACCAGAAAAGAATAGGTGAACTGTTACCAAATTCGGGATTTCAATATCAAGGATCTCTTAGCTCGCAAAATTTTAACATTTTTGTAAATATTTGAAAGTGGTAACAGTGGCAATCGTGCGTCCAGGCCCCCTACACAAACAAATGACGCCTTGCCTGGGCATTTTATCAACCATTCTTGTCACTTTTCAGTGACAGTATTGTAGTATAAACATATTTCTTTGACATCTATCTCTACTCTGCAAATACAATTAGCAAACCCTTAAAGTGTCATTCGCCTCTCAAGATCTGGCTGTGGTACTTCATACTTAAAACAGCTTTACCGTTCGCTAATTGCAACTTGCAAGCACCGTATAGTGCTGTCGCCTGTGACCCAACTAAACATTGTTAGGATAGAAACGTAGCGATGACCTAGTACTTGCTAAGAGGTAAGTCAGACTCAAATTATAACAGTCTCCTCCTCATTCGCTAACTATTCAGACTTGCCACTGGTTTCTATGAGATAACAGTATAACAGCTTCAAATGTTACATAGAGCTATCTACAGCAAAGTCCATTTCCTATGAACAAGTTTGTCCAACTGTCTCCAGTCCATAGATGTCATGTCATCCATGTTGCAAAAGCGTCGCAACAATGCTACAAAGGCCCTCTAACAGGTCATCGACTCTACTCCGATGGATTTTTTTCTAAATAACAGAGAATGAAAGAGAACATTACTCTTATCAAGGCACAGCTGTGTCAACGGTCCTTTTATCCTTTCATCATCATTAATTGTTAAGTAGGTATTCGACCCAGAGAATATGATCTCATACTTGACATCTATCATGACTTTGTTTAAGTAATGGCAACAAGTTAGCAAATCCCCAACTATTCTCGATTAGTTAACCAATCCATTGATTAAAATGATTATTCTGGCCTCTGGCGAACTAATAGTGTGTTGTAGAGAGGGCTTGAATACTGGAATAAAATACTCGAAATGTTCCCTTTTTTACACCTTTATTTCGAACATAAACATTGATTAGAAGAATGATTATACACGAAACAAATACACCTAACTTCTAAAATTTCCGTTACTTCAGATCGAGTTCTCTTACTTGGCAAATTTTTTTCGATCTCAACTACTAACAATTCATTGTAACTCGTGAGAATATAACCGACTATAAGAGTCTGGTAACTAATGTGATTCTATTGGTTAGTTTGAATTAACACGGAGGTATTGGTATGTGTCAAAAAATAAACAAACATTGACGTCACCACACACTCCCCTGGTTGATACACTACAGTGATCAAACGATATGTAATACAATGCCACGACAACTACTTCCTATCTCTTCTGACTAACTCTCCTACTACGGCTGCTCTACGTCTAAATCTAGTTTGATATAATATCTGCTGCTAGGAATCCACTTCACCATCTTTTGTGCATCATTGATTCTTTTTGCTACAAAATGTATTATTATTACTGTCTACCTAGGTCTATTTAAATCTGATTCTCAAGATGATACTAATTACATTAAAATATTATCATTAGAGCTTAATTGCATACTATTTATTAATGAGACGTGATTCTTTCGAAAAACTTTTTAATTGTTTCTAAACAAGAGATAATAGAAACTTTGATATATTTATCACGAAACTCAGCTACTGGGGTTAAAAACTCAATGAATCACTGGTGTTAGTACCAGAGGGTTATGTCAGGACGTTTATCCAGAGTAAAACTAGTGAGGTAGGAAAGGTTGGAAATAGTAGCAAGGTTACTTGACAAGATGACATGCCAGTAGAGGTATGGAGAGGCTTACAGTATGGGTGTAAGGTCTTAGAGAAGATTGTTTATGCGAATCTTGACGGAGTTTGTAAGGATGGTGCAAGATTGGAATGAAAATAGTCTAACAGCAGTGAGTTGCACAGTACGTGAATGGTTTGAATTGAAGATTGGGTTGCATCAAGTGTTTGTTCTGAGTCCTTCTCTGTTTGAATTGTTGATGAATTGAATCAATGATGAGGTCAGACAGAAAGCTATGTGCAACAGGATGTTTGCAGGCAACATAGTGATTTACAGAAAAACCGACGAAATCTTGATAAATGGAGATTTTCTCTCTACAGGAGGAAATAACAGTAAGAATTAGCAAGACAGAGTACATGTGATGAAACAAAAGAATAGCTGGAAATGTAGTGTGGTTGCAAGAGAGAGACGTAACTTAAGTACAAGAATTGAAATATGTAGGGTCTAACGAGAAAGGTAATTTGGTAACGTGATAGAAAAGTAGAGAGAAAAGTAGGGAGAGAAGAAAATTCAATCAGGGTAGGCATAGTGGAAAAGCGTTTCCGGTCTTATATGTGATGATAAACTAGCGGCGAATGTGAAGGAAAGTAAATGTAAGTCAGTATTGAAACCAGTAATGCCGTATGAGGCAGAAACGGTGGTACCAACCAAAAGCAGGAGGCGTAATCAGAAGTAGCAGACATGAAGGTAGTGCAGTATTCCCTCTGAGTAAATAGAAGTAGATAATATCCATGAACAATATATGAGTGGCTCAGCGCATCAAAGTACAATCTGAGGTAAGGATGAGATGATTCGGTAACGTACAGAAAAAATTTAAAAAACTGATAGGGAGAGTTTTGAGAATAAACACTTGAATAAGGGGAACGAGAGGAAGGACAAAGAAGGAAGAAGTAAAGAACGACATGAAAATTTACTTATAATGATGAATTTTCTGGCTAAAGAGTCTTAATTCTTCCCTTACTGTAGTACTGGCTCTCTATGATTCTCTTTTTTCATTGACGTTGAGCGTCCTAGCACGCCTTGCCTCAAAAGAGACTGTACAGACACTTCAGCGCAGAGGAGCAACTTGACGTGTTATTTCTATACAGAGTTGTGACAGAACAGTCAGATGGGGATATTGAGTGGCCTTTGGGTTTAAAAAAGAATTGACCAAATTTATCAAATGGAGGAAAGCAACTTGATTTACATATTACTACACTTAGATTTCATGTAATGAAGAGACTATCAAATAATTAAAGAACGTACAAATATCTTTGGTTCTATATTAATGAGCTTAGATGATCAGGCTTATTTCCCTCCATTAAATGATAACCTTCCCTCTATGTACAACTGTCCCGTTTTTATCCGTTGTCCCCAAACTTTCAGTCATTCTTGAAAAGGAGACAATAAATAACCTCCCTTTCTAAGACCCCCCCCCCATTTATTCCATATGCTATAACACTACCCTAATTATCTCGACCTCCTTCCTGAGCAGTCAGTAACACATTTTTGCCGCACAC
>JAAAKL020010143.1:0-14580 GCA_010016065.2 Carybdea cf. marsupialis auct. non (Linnaeus, 1758)
TAACATATATAACATATAACATAGATAACATAGATAACATATATAACATAGATAACATAGATAACATAGATAACATATATAACATATATAACATATATAACATAGATAACATAGATAACATAGATAACATATATAACATAGATAACATAGATAACATAGATAACATATATAACATAGATAACATATATAACATATATAACATAGATAACATAGATAACATAGATAACATATATAACATATATAACATATATAACATATATAACATAGATAACATAGATAACATATATAACATAGATAACATAGATAACATAGATAACATAGATAACATATATAACATATATAACATATATAACATATATAACATATATAACATATATAGCATATATAGGATATATAACATATATAGCATACATAACGTATATAGCATATATAACTTAGATAACATATAACATTTATAACATATAAATAGAATTTTTTGAAATTCTAGTCTAAAGTGTATTACAGCTTTTTGAGTGCGAAAGATATTGTGACCTGAAGATGAAAAATATGGAGTGAATGTTTAAATACCATGTATCTACTTCCTGGAGGACAGAGATTCCTTCCATGGGGTCTACGTTTAGAAACCACTGCCGTAGGGCATTATGATTAAGTTCGATGTTGGCCTTAGAGTTCCGGGAAATACATATGCAATTTTATGCTAAGTCTTCTACAAGGTACATACTTCAACATCTGGTTACTTATTGTGTCTCTTTGAACCAACACCGTCACGTTTTATGATATAGGCAGAGATCGCCTTCACGTAATTAAATTTTCTCGAACTTTACGTACGTTAGGACGATCTCGGCCTATTTCATACAAACACAACCTCCATCATAATGTCCTTATAAGACTTCTCGTTGAATGGTGGCTAAATACTTGCCATTTTTGCCACTTCGTTTAGGATGGAGGCCGAGAAGAACTATAATATTGGGAAGCTGGGATGCAGAGGAGTTTGGATTATATGGATCGACAGAATGGTGTGAAGTAAGTCGCCAAGAATGATTTGTTGTGCAAAAATGTCTTCATGGATGAGACTCTATGAATTTCCAATTATTTTATAATAGAAATTTCATTGCATTGTCATTCATTTTATGCCTTCTCTTCTCTTAAGGAATATGCAGGCATTCTAACAAGACAGGCAGTTATCTACATCAACGTGGACTCATTAGTGGAAGGTAATGTTATGCTAATTTATAAATAAGATATCTCCTTATTATATCGTGTAAAGACTATGCATACCTAACAAATGAACAAGAAATCGCATCTCAAATTGTAACTGCCAATGCTAGAAAAGCAGACTATGTTCCAATAAGAGAATCTGTAATTAAACATTTACGCATCAACAGAAGTTGATTTCTGTCCTTTTTCAAGACCTTCATTATCATAACAGTTCATACACAGACGATTTTACTTTAGAACCAATATCGTATTTCCTCTGATACACACCGCTCTCTATTAGACGCCGCTCATCCAACCGAACACTTAAAATAAACACCGCCCTCTGATAAACGCCGCATCATGAAAAAGAAATTTTAAAATTTCCCATACTACATTAACTAATGAAGTTTACATTGTGCGAAGTTATATTTACTTGTAGTGTTCGCATTGATCACACAATCGCTTTTGTTACTTTTTTATGAAACGTTAGTTGTTTTACCTAATTTTAGTCATTTTGTAATATACGCCGCCCCCTGATAAATGCCTCTCCTCAAACTTGTATTTTTTGTAAACGTCGGAAAAACGGTATGTGAAATATGTGCAACAATGTTGTTGGGAAGGGAAGTGATGTTTACAGTACTATGCATGTGGCAGATGAACTCAACATCCCTGTACAAATTTCTTTACAATGTCTCTGAAGGTATATGATATTGATCTAAGTATTATTTGAGCCTACATATGAAAATGAATAAACGAGTCATAATAAAAATCTGTTACTAACTCAACTTGCTAGTATTCTCCTTAAAATGTTTGCTTTAACACAAAGGTGATGTCCGTTAAGTTCCTATTAGGAAATTGTTGTTATAAGAGCCATTCCTCTACGTCCCTCCCTTCCTCCCTTACATGGATACACCACAGGTACCCTGGGTTTACTGTCAACAGCAATCTCTTTCCCATACGCGTGTTTAAAGGGCGAGCAATCTGGTCAGGTTTTTCCAGTTACTAAGAGTTCTATGAAAGCTAACAGCAGAGGTATTCTCACCTGTTCTTAATTATGAGAATGCATATACAACGAAACGTTAGGAGAATGGGGAAGTTACACAGCGACTTTGCTCGTGTGTTCATAGTTAATTTTAATGGTGACCACTTTTACGAAGGGCAGTTAGACACATTTTTGCATCATTCTCATTCAAATGAGTTTCAAGGCTTATACCATACATTTTATTCCCTATTTGATGCCATTTTCACTGAGAAGAGAGACTGAGAATACGTCAATCACCGTTAGTAATTAGTCTATTTTATAATTTTTCGCGTGCAAATACAGGATAGTATCAACTATAAAATATATGATTATATAAAGACATAACAGCCGACATAAACAGATGCTCGTTTATGTAAAAAAAAATTTACAAAGATTTTTACAAAGCAATGTCCTACTGCATCTTTGAAAGTGATTTTTACAAAGCTTTCAATGTCCTACTGCATCTTTAAAAAAAATTGTGACAAAACCATTCGCTGTCTTGATGTATCTTTTAATATGATTTTTACACAACCAGCGAAAGGGCAGGGCCAAAAAGTATTTTGTTTGCAATATCATGTTACTTTTATAAACACTTTGCTGGGTTTTGTATTTTGTAATTGACTTTCATGGGTTTTAATTTTCAGGCAACTACTGTCCAAAGCTACTTGCAAGTCCTCACACACGGGATGCCTTCTACGACGTTATGAAAAAGGTAACAGGCAAACAAAATCAAATAGATTGCCTAGATCCCTTTACGTACGGATATGAGAAGGACTGTGTCTTACTTTTATTAGGAACATTGGTTTCAGGCTCCTTTCCCGACTATTAAAACTTTATTTTATAGTATTTCGTAAACAGTAATGCGTCAATATATTAGACAAAACCTCTGGTTATGATAACCTGATGCAATGTCCTTGTATCTCAGAGACAATACTTTAGTCATGAGAGATCTGTTTTGTATGTTTAAAGTTGACTTTTAAATTTACATTCAAGCAGAGGGGCCGTCCTAAAACGTTTAGGGGGCAGTGTTGAGAGCTGTTTCATTCGTAGTGTTCAGTAACAACAAATCACAAATATACGAAAAGTCCTTAAATGGCAGATGGTTTACCCATATACTCATAAGTAAGGGATAAGGTAAACAAACTCTTTTTGATGGTATTGAAGCTGAGTCTGGCCAAAGTTTGTATTTCGCAAGGGATTTGCACTCTTATGATCCCTTCCTTTAAGTCATCTTTGCTCTCAGGTTATTCATCAAACCAGCATTAATTTGTGTACTTAGGCACTAGGAAGAACATGAAATGGTTGTCTCTTCCATACTTTCCTTGATTCTTTGTGAGTCTTTCAGGACACGGACATATGTCAATATCGCAAACACCTTATTTTAAGATTTTCAGAAGTTATGTAAATCTTAAAAAAAAGGTATGATATCATGAATATTCTATCTGACTTTTATTTTGTACTTTTCAACTGTAGGGAAACCGTTTTGTAGGCGTTCATTTGCCCAAACGCTATCTTCTGTATCATATCTCGGTGGAAACTAGCGCCATTCCACCAAGAGATATTTCTAATTTCAAAGACCCTCCATTGTGACCAAATGTTCTTTCCATTTCCTTCTTTAGTATGTAAACTAAAACTACTATTGCGTACTCCTCATACTTCTCAACTTTCCTATGGAGAATTGAGTGAAGTTCTTCTCGCTTTAGCAGCTCCTTAAGACGCCACCATGGTTAGCACCGAAGAAAACATAGCGATCTCTGGATGGTCAAATAATGGCTTCCTTAATCATATTCTTAGGTAACTGGAGTCTTCAGATAAAATTACAAAAAACTCTGTTCCAAGAGCTTGACAAAGCCGAAAAAGTCAGGTACAACGCACAAGAATATGTTTTATCCATGGAAAAAATCGAAGAGTTGTTGATTGATTTGTTGAGTGAGCTGGTAGCATCGGTTGTGTGGTCTTCTAAATTTGGAATTAAGCCTTGAAAGGTGTTTCCTATGTTACCTTAAAATGACTAATGAAACGTAACGTTTGTGAGATGCATTATTGAGCGAAGAAAGGAAACAAAATATAATGCATGAAAAACACTTAATATGCATAAGGTGGGAAGGGTTTTCAATTAGCACATTCAACATCGGCCTCTCAACATTAGGAAGTTGTAACCTTTCTTATATCACAAATTTTGATTCAAGAGTTAGCTCCCTCCTTAATGTAGGCTACTACTTACAAATAGCATTTCTTCAATTTTTTTCATTCAAGATAAAAAACCCAAGGGGAAACGAAAGCACCTATGACTTATGGGTTTCACTTAACGAAGACAAGAAAGTGAAAGGGGAACCAAGGTGAGAGAGTGGCTCTGGAAATATGAATGTCAATATTTTTAATTTAGCTGTAGTTCCCTGCCGGAAATGATACATTGGACAAAAAAAGAAAGCACGAAATTTACTTAACATTATTGTATGTCTTGCTCACTCAAACACATGTTAATATGATACCTACCACATTATGCATGTACTCTTTAAGCATTTCTGATCCAAGGGAGTGGATAACATATTTATTATAGATTGAATATGGAATTATTAAATAAGCACACTTATATCAAATTATATTAGCAATCCGTTTTGCAATCAATGTAAAGCACTCCAAAGCTTTCGAGTTTTTTTGGTGAGGAGTCTATTACTGCAGAAAAGTTTGCAACTATTGCCTTCCTCTAAAGCAGTGGTTCTTAAACTTTCACACACACATCCTTTCAAAGCACTAAGCAATTCTCATATCCCTTCAGAATCACCAGACGCTTCTCGTAGCTCTTTCCAGAACCCCCCCTCCTCCCCAATTCTGATCTTGTGGGAAAGTAGCAATACCTATAATTTCTAGAATGAAAGTTTATGAAACTGGCTACGAAATAAAGCATAAAAAGGCACACTTAACTTTTCAAATCAGCCAAATAAAATACAATCCATTTTTCGGTCATAGGTATGTACAGCTTTCTCAAACAAATATCGCACCTCAACTTAACAACTACTGCTCTAAAGCAAGCTCCTACAGAACATTTCCAGTGCGGCCCTACTTCTGAAGGTGTTACTTTACCTACCTTACAATTTTTTAGCAAGATTGACATATTCTCACTCTTGTTGAGCAATAGGCTACGCTCGAAACCGAGTATGCCACAAAAAAGAAGAAAAAAAGACACATTGAAGAGGTACTTGTGTTCACTTTGTACATGTCACAGCTTTCCGTCACTTCAGTTGAAGTTGAAAATTATCTGTATAACAATGTATTTGTAAGTTTCTGTAAGTCACTGTTGATGCCCAAAAATGTTGCCCAAAGTTGTTGCACGTTTTGCTTTATAACAAAAAATGGCTTTTGTTCTTACCAAAAGAAGAGGTTTTACACCAGGATTTATCAAGTTACCAATTTATTCAACTTCTCCCCGATATCTATGGATGTAAAAGACGTCACTTGCCTTTCTCTCTGTTTTGTATGCATGACCACACCATGGGGTTCATAGTACCCAAATATGATTTGAATAGTAGCCAGAACATTTGAGGGGTCCTCGCGAGGATGAAGTGTAGAACAAAGAGGAATGCAACAGATGAGCTTTACTCTAAACTTCGTCCGCAGCACCTCGCGGGGTATTTGGCCACTTTATTATTACATTGAAAACCATACGTTAACTTCACATTAATATACCAGAAGATGTCGTAAGTTACAAAGGTAACAGGAATGCTGAAGTTTGTTTTTTCTAAAATTCCTACTTTAGCTGGAACCTTAAACTACAGCCTCCTATTGAAAGTGAAACGTTTAAACTATATAAAGTGCTTTTGCATTGCAGGGTACAAATATTCTCTTTTGGCAGTGACTACATGCATTTCTTTGCAACTCTTGGTATTGCTTCAATGGACTTTAGATTTACATTTAAAGAAGTGAGTATGTATGTGATTATTTTCTCCTGTTTTATGAAATAAAAAGATTTTGGAATCTTCAGTTCTGTAAAAGTGGGCATTGGAGAGATAAGTCTTCGTACAGGCGCAACATACATTTACGACAGGTCGTTCGTTTCTGGTCTATATACTAGGATGTCGTGCAGGATTCACTATTGAATAGAAAGAAGAGTAGTAGCGGAGGAATTTGAGTTCTTGGGCAATCAAACAGACTTTTTTCTTAAGGGTGGTAGTCCATAGTTATCTATAATGGCAGATAGCCACATGGAAAGTTTTTAAATATTACTTATGCTACGTTCTATGTTCTGTATAGTATGAGCAGTTTCGCTTTTATGTTTCGATGGATTTTTTATTGCCAAAAATGATGAGCAGATACTCTTGGCTGCGATGGCATGGTCATCATATCTGTTGTACCTGTTTTCAGGAGATGACAAAGCATGTACCAAATTTCCCCATGGGCACACATACACACGATGCACATCAAACAATGTTCTTTAATAATACTGTTTACTTTCTTTTGCAGGGAGCAAATTCATTCCGACATTATCCTACGTATCACACTTTGTATGACAATTTTGACTGGCTTCAAACCTACGTAGATCCAGAATTTCTTTATCACAAAGTTATGACTGAAGCATGGGTGCAAGTAACGTTATTATTTTCAGACTCTCAAATTATTCCATTTAATCTTACACGATACGGGGATATGATAATGAAAGACAAGGAAGCGATAGAGAGCTTGATGTCAGACGTACCAGAGGAAAGAACAGCAGATCTAGGTAAGAAATGATTTGTTTTCTTCAGCAAGCAACAATATCCTTACTGACGAGCAGCACGTGTCATTAACGTTACGAGTTCTAGGTAGCATAGATCCGTATATTTAGGACTACGCAATATTTATTTAAGGAGTACGGATTTAAGATTCATATATGAAAATATTCTAACACTATCCTTCTGCATACAAGACAAGCAAGCCGGCAAACTCGGAGTTGCCTAGAGTGAGTTTCTAATTGTGTGACAGAGGGGCCATATCGCCGTTCTGCGGAGGTACCAATTCTTAGGCGCGATCGTTCTTGTGTTTTGCTGTGGACAAAGTCAGGGATAACGTTTAGTTCTTAAAGATTTGGTAGCTTAACAATTTCGTCTTTACCGTCACTGTCCCTCCAATCTTGACCCCATGATATTCTTCCCCTTGAAAGATGAATCTTGCAATGATACTCAAAATGTTCTGCCAACTGTTTATAGGATTTTCTGTGGCAGCAGGTGTATGTTAAAGAAATATGACTGAGAAATGCCATTACAAGTAAGCTGAGTGGCAGGAATACAAATGAACGGAATATTTTTCAGAGTAATATGATTCTGTGATGTTAAACAAAGGTTGAAATCAAGATGCAATGAGCTTGGATCCCCTGTATGAACGCAAGTGCTGGAATATTACCGGAATGTGTCTTAAGAGTTTCTTCAATTGTGAATATTGTAAAGCCTTGCTTTAACATCTCACTGTTTAGACAATACGTTGTCTTAAAGATGCAGACACTATAATTCGAAACATTTTAATAACAAGTGGATACATGTATAATACATCGTGGTAGATTGTATTTTCTGATTTAGAGGCATTTTGAAGCTTACATTGTTAGGATGTAGATAGCTTAAGACTATATAAAAAACTAAGCAAGTAATTTTGAGAAGTTTGGCATAGAATGTTTAAGTTGATGCAAATTTTTATTTAATCTGATGTTGATCTACTTCAACTTTATCAAACTTTAATATTTGGAAACTACTAGACTTAGCGTTAAATTGAAGTAGCTAAATAGGTTTGCTAATTTTCGTTATTTTTAAAGTTTAGCAGCTTTAACACAGAGCGAAAGAATAGTGGCTCAACTAATCAAAATCCCAATTAGATAAGTTATTATTTTTCTAGTTCTTCCGAATAGTGTGGTAATGACGCTGTTACAGGCTGAGGTAGGGTGTTGTGATGTGTTGTTTAGGTATTGGTCGGTGTTTGTTGGTTTTCTACAGATCTTGACATAAACGCTACCGCTTGTTTCTCTGGTATGGAGGACGTCTTGGAAGGGTAGTTTGTTATCTTGTTTTTTTATAGAGTAAACTGTATGTTTGGGTGAAGGCTGTTGATGTGTTTAAGAATGTAGATTGCACTTTTTAATGACAGCAAAGACAGTTGGTTGTTATCTTCAATCTTACGTCATTCTTTCTTTTTGTGTTACAGAAATGTTGCGAAATGCCTGTGAAGAGTTTAAAAATGCAACGTATCATTTTCATGAAGCTGTGGAATCTGTTGATAAGGAAGAGTAAGCATATTTCGTTAGATCATTGACCAGAATTGCATTTGTACTTGGAGCCTAAATATCGCAAATAATACAGTCGTGTTTGCGGCGCCGCAGCACGCTCCAAAAAGGACTAAATTTAACTGCGAACACCATCGCTTCCATTTATCTAAAGATTGTATTGAAGCTAGATTTGCGTAATATATGCCTATCGATTTTTAGATGTCAGAGCATATGAATAGGTACTCGGGGTATTTTAGCAGCGAAATAAATTATACATTCAGATCTTTTATGCCAAAAAGTGGGGGCATGCACCCTGGCCCTCCGTCGCTGACGCCTTTTTGTTTAGAAACCAGCACAAAATCAGTCCCGACCCTTCGCTAACAGTCGCTGAAATGTTGGTAGCATTGACTGAATATATGGATATATGATAGAGTTAAGAGGCCGGAACGAATGGCACCGTGAGCGTTTCAGTTTGACTTTAGTAAAATTAGTTCCTGTGAGCAATAATGCAACAGGAAAATAAAACTTTGTGAAGTTTCAGCTTTGAAAAACAATTACGTAACCCCATGTGCTTACCAACGAAACACAATCTCGCTCTGGGAAAGAGGCCATGTAAGATGCGAATCAGATGGATTCCATTAACCTTTCCGGGATGACTTTGAGCAAGAGGCGTATAGGCCAATCAGATGGCAGTATTCAGGCGCGGAATAAATGCGCGAACAACAAATCCCAAATGCCTGACAAACAAATGGTGTTTTTGTAGAAACACACAGAGAAAGTACTCCTGTACAGTCATAGTATAGTGTAATTTTTTTCGTTATGGTGAAACGCTGTTCTTGGGGAACGTGTAGCTCGGACGACCGTTATCCTGACAAACTCAGAGGAGTCTTTTTTGTCGCCTTCCCTAAGCCGAAGCGAAATTTACAGAAGTGTTTACGGTGGATCAAGGCATGTGGACGACCACACTATCAACTAAACATTGACAAAATAGACAAGAATAAATATGTTTGCTCAAAGGTAAGGCGATCTTTGACTTTATCTATAATTCTTACCGTTAATTCTAACTCCCAGGGGCTACTTACCCGCCATGAAAGCGTACACGGGTCCCTGGTATTCAAATTGTCGTGCGTTGATTATTACAGTTGAAACGAGAAAACCAACATTGACGTTATGAGATATTTGGGATGATATACTGTTGGCCAGTTGTCATTATGACATTTCCTATTTCCGTCTTATCCTCGCAGCATTTTGTAAATGGCAATGGTCCGACAGAGGAGTATCCTGACCCTATCCCAGCTGATGGGAGTAAAGTTAAAGCAGGTCGAAAGTTACCAAGTCGAAATCATGATTCTCATGTGAAACCTAGGTGAGAACGTAACCTTAAACCATTTTTAATTTCAAATTTGTAGTATATGCAATGTGCTGCTTTCACCTATCTATCGTTACAGGATTTTCATTGCTTTTAATTGCTAATAAATCCTACAGGGTCCTGGTTAGGCTTTTGCATGGGGTAGGGAGGGGGTATTCACTGGAAGTGCTACCTCGCTTAGTCGTAAAGATGTTGTCGACACGTAATACGAACAAAGGTTTTGTGTTAAAGGGCATTGCTGTTAAATTGTAAGGCTACAATATTTTCGAAATTGAAACCCTTGCTCCGTCCTATATTCCACCATCCAACCATCCCTGGGGTCAGTGGGGTATGCAGCTTGTAAAAAGTTAGGGGGTCCAGGACATGGTCTCAAGTGATCACGCCCTATTAATCAAAGGAAAATATAGAGAAATTCATACTAAGTAATGTGTAAAACAACTCTAAACCAGATGAAAACATACAAAACAGTGCTTATTGCATTCAAATAGTGATGTCAAGATTTATCTGTTAGAAAAGTGTGTTGGGGGGTCTGGACCCCTAATTCCACCCTTAGATGTGCCACTGCCTGGGTGCATTTGAAAGCATAGAAAAATTAAAATTGCTAGACTTCCAGGGTATTGCTGGTAACATAAATTTTTCGATCAAAGACCTAATTCTCAACAGGCAATGGGATTCAATTTACATGCATGTTATGTAGAGTAAAAGGACAACTGATAGGTTGACCAAGCAGTGTCTCGCCTAAAACTATATAATGGATAGTTGGTTGAGGACAGAGTTTGTTCTGTTCAAAATATTGAATGAAAGTTAGTAGAGTACCAAGGGCTATGCCCCCCCTCCCCAATGGAAGATAGTATTTAAGACTTGTAGTATTCCATGTAACTACTCCCCTCCTATTCTCCTCTCAACCCTAGTTCTTTCTCAATTTAATCACACCTTCCTTATTTTACACCTTATAGTGAAAATAGTCATACTCAAAGCAAAGCAACCTCAGAAGATGAACTCTGTAAAAGTACACAAACAGAGGGCCAGTGTAAGTCTCCTAACATTTCTCTAATGTTCCTCTTTCTCTCAACAGGTCAAGGTTTACTCAAGTGTACTGAATGTGTGCATGAGTTGTGTGTTTCTGTTTAGTAAAACAATCAAACCTTCATATGCCCCTTTTTCAAAAGACACTGCCAAAATATTACGTTTTCTGTATTCAGACTGTTCTCCTATTACCTATCATCTTGACACCAATAAAGCAACATGTGAACAAACATCTTCTTGGAAATATTGAACCCCCTAGAACCCTTTATAATGTAGAATAAGCCAATTTCTGTTTTATTTTTACTCTTATTTTCTCAAAGCAGCAATAACTTGAAATGAGAACCTTGCCATTTGTTAAGTTAAATCAAAGAAGAATCAAGAATCCTGCTGAAAAGACTTGTTAACATAGGGTTTTCCATACTTCTCAAAAAAGTCACACAGTTTGTCCAGCAGAGTTAACATGTAGTCTTTATCTGGTAGAACTCTCTCCACAAACAGGTCCTTTTGTGTGAAAACAATAAAGTCACAGAACTCACTCCCAGTTATCATTAATTGTCCCTGAACCTGAGCATAATAGATGTGTTTTTTGTTTGCTACACATTTCCCTTCCTCTTCTATCAAACAGAAACTTCTTATCTGATTACAAGCATCAGTGATGCTTAAGTTTCGCGCAGAATAGGGGCATTTTATTTCTATTATGCCAGGTGTACCATTGTCACACACTCGGCCATCTGGTGAAGCCCCAAGAAATGGGAACTCACTATTGACAACAAAACCACATTTATGGATGTGTCGTCCTGGGAATTTTGACAGATACTTTTCTTTTGCATGTTCCTCATGGCTGGTTCCATAATCTAAGGAAGCTGCCTTGATTTGTCTCTGTCCAAATAGACTTGAGAGGAACACATCAGATGGGAGAGCTCTTCTCTGTAATATTCTTCCAAAGTTAGAAGCTGTCAAGCGTTTCATTCGTGCTTGTTTCCACAAGGAACAGGCAGCTTGGTCTCTTGTCGCAGACTCTAATTTGGTACCATCAACTTTGTAACCATTTTTCAGAGAACTGTATTTGTTTGGCAGTATTAATGGAGCCTCTGCTGGCAAATTCTGAAAGTTACAGCCTGAAGCTTGGGGTATTCTGCGACTTTCCATTGACTTCATCTGGAAAGAAAATGAAAGGGTTGCAATGAGTATTTTACACAGACTTAACCTTCTTTGTCATAATAATTCTATTTTTCTATTTATTGTAGTTGTATCATCCTTGGATTTACTTTCTCAAACAACAGAGAACTTTGCTCTTAAAGACCAGGTACAACAACTTGAAAGGAACGTTTCCTTGTTGCAGGATGAAATAAAAATGAGAGATGATGCCATCTCATCCTTAAAATCAAATGTCAGTGTGATGGGAAGGCTTCGATTTACTGATCTCAGAGAGCAAAAGGCATCAGCTGGCCTATGTATTTATTACACAGGGATCAAATTAACATGTTTCTTGGGTTTGCTACGTTTTCTTATTCCAGCTGGTTTCAAAATATTGTATGTGGACAAGAGAAAAGATATTGACACTCTGAGCAATGAGGACTGCTTACTGCTAACTCTCTGCCGCTTACGGCATAATTTTGGACTGAGAGACTTGTCTGTACGATTTAAGATTTCAGTGCAATCAGCAGGTATTGTATTCAATGCTTGGATATCACATATCTTTGAGAAACTTGGGCAGTTAAGTATTTGGCCTCATCGAGAAATAATTATCAATAATATGCCTAAAAATTACAAAAAAAGTTTTCCAAATACTTTGGTCATAATTGACGGGACAGAGATCAAATGTCAATCTCCTAATGCCTTGGCAGTGCAGAGTCAACTGTTCAGTGACTATAAGTCAAGTACCACATTAAAAAGCTTGGTGGCATGTGACCCAAATGGATCACTGATATTTGTATCTGAATTGTACACTGGCTCAATCTCAGATAAAGTGTTGACCGAAGAGAGTGGGTTTTACTCTGTGTTAAAAAGCCTCCTTGAGAGTGGTTATATTGTGGAAGGTGATGCCATAATGGCTGACAAAGGTTTCACCATAAGGAAAGAAATTGAGGATCTAGGATTGTGCCTGAACATTCCTCCCTTCTTGCATGGTGGTGCTCCAATGTCAAAACAGGACACAGAATTGACTCAAGAGATAGCCAAACACAGAATCCACATTGAGAGGCTCATTTCAAAAATAAAAAAATTCAAAATTGTATCATCTATTATCCCTACAACTCTGTTTGGTAGCATTAACAAGATCTGGTCTGTGTGTTGTCTATTGACATTATTTCAAGACGTTTTTGTTAAGGATAAATGTTCTGCAGAATAGATCTTTGGTGCTACATAGACCCCTTTGCACTAATTGTAAGTATTTCATGATTTATGATAGGGGGTGGTACATGATACACACTTTTTTAACCCCTTGATTGCTAAAAATCTTGCAAATTTATCTTTTTACCACTACTTCAGACCCCTGACCATTTCAACTTTTTTCTATCTAGCACCAAAGAGTATTAGCTGCAGTTCTTGCAGGTTTTCCATAATATTGAAAAACCTGAAATGAAGTACTCATGTAATGATGTCAATTTCGGTCTATTGACATTAGTTACCATGTAAGGTTACATGATGTATTATATATGATTATCACAAAACATATCAAATCAATCATGGGACGGACTAACCAAACAGAAGAACATTGGAGGTGATTACTAAAACCATGACGATGATTGTGAAGCTAATCCATATTAAATTTAACCATGATCCAGTATATAACTTCTTTATAAAACAAACCAGTAAAACATGACTATCCTTGTGAGATCTGATACAACAACTGGCAAATTACTATTCTACTTGAGTACTGAATAGCTATTCTGGAAACATAAACACAAAGCATGATACCATAGTATCTAATCTGACTGTGTGTTAGTCATTACTCTTACATTCTAAATCCAGTTGATTCATCATTCAATTGTGGGGGTTGACAATGACAGATGTTAGTATAGGATTTGTGTGCACTTATTCTAATTCCTCTAATAAGAGTAGCTAGCATAATGTAGGATACGGTTAAGTGTACCTGATAACTAAGTATTGATCCTTGTTGTACTGCCCCAAATCTAGAGTTGACTTTCCTCACATTGGTAGACATCTGGTATTCTAGTGGAGTGCCCTTCAAACCCTGTAGAACTTTAATGTCCTCATCTGTCACTTCTGGCAACCTAAGTAAGAAGAAGATTAATTAAGAACATGCTTGTAGTTTTACTTGCTGGTTCCTTTAATTTATCAACTTTCTTGTGTAGATCAGAACACTGACAAAGCAATAACATGATAGGCTTACCTCACTGAAAGTTGAATTTTTGCCCTGAACCATGCCATGCCTTGTTTACAGGGAAGCTAGTCAGACTTTGCCTTAACCCACTCTTGAACTCAGGGTCTGTTGCTCTCAAAGCATGTTCCCCTTTACTTGGGGTGCTACTGTCTTTTCATGATCACCAATCTTAAATTGCAGGACCCTATAAGTAGTATTATTTAAGTCAAAGGCAGAAAGGGCCATTTAATCTTACGGACTATGTATATGTCACACTAATTTCACTAGAGTTAATGCTGTTTGATTTTCTGGTATGTTCCATGCACTATAAATAGTAATAAACAGGGGTGTAATTGTAGGGGGTAGTGTTTCCCATTTCATTCATTTAAAAATTTAGCCCCCTCCCCAATATTTCT
>JAAAKL020010144.1:0-14580 GCA_010016065.2 Carybdea cf. marsupialis auct. non (Linnaeus, 1758)
ACTACTACTACTACTACTACTACTACTACTACTACTATTGCTACTACTACTACTACTACTACTACTACTACTACTACAAGTATTGAAGAAATAATAGTGGATAGGAAAACAAATATAAAAGGTCCTTGTTATTGAATTACAGCCTTTATCCATGTGAGTTCGTTTTTGTTGTTTAATTTCAGAAATTGGATGTGGCACTTAACCTTAAAATTCTTCTCACTTCAAGAAGCTGTAAACCATCCTTACCCTTTTAATTGTTGTATACAATATAGCTAATCTAGCATTTAACTCATATCAAACTAGTGACATTTTGTGACATGCTTTGATGTTCTCCATGATGATTCTATTTGGAACATAATTTCTTAAAGACAAACTAAGGAATAAAGCCAAAACAGTTGTATTTCCTAAATAGATTGCTCTGACTATGAAAAGGTTATTTAGTAAACACGTGGCTTTCCTAAACATGTGATGTATGGAAATGTAATTATTTCGGTTAACGGACATCATTTTATCATTACAGTCTTTTATTAGATCAACTAAGATTGAAAGCAATACAAAAAGGGAGAATAATGTAACTGTTTAGGGAAATTTACTGTCTGAGATACGGTGACATAATTTTACTAACAATACAATTTTTTACTCGTCAATCCAATTTGAAGATTTGAGAGCTAGTGTGAATCATCACTTTACATTCCTTGCTTCAGTATCAATTTCGTTCCCCTTGATGTGTCATTTATATAGGACGTAGACCCCCATCAACTCTGACAAAATAACTATATATCAAAATTCTGACGTCTCATGGCTGACTCTGAACCTTGAGAAAGATCCTGTGAAGCAGCTTCAAACACGTTGTATAAAATATGAAACGATAGCCAACACTCAAACGTTTCTACATGTTCTTTCCTTGATTTTCATTTTTCTTCCTACAATCACTTTCCATTAGTAGAATTTGAAATGAATTTTAAGGTGTATTAAAGCTCCTAAAGCCTAGCTATATTTGCCTCTAAAGTTGTTTTTTATTCATTACAACGTATTACATGACCATAAATAAATAAATGATCTAAAAGGAACGCATGTAACTCGCAAGGAAAAAGATTTGACTTAAAATGTGCTCAAATTGAACCCAAAGTCCAAATCAACTGTTGCTAAGGTGTACTAAGGGTACATCTTCCAGGTGCTTCCAAATAAAAGTTCAGTACCATCTCCTTTGAATTTCGAGGGCGATGTCTTTATCAAAAATCCCTACCCTGTGTAATACTTTATTTCACGCATCCATTAATGGTATTGGCAGTTAATTTCTGAGCCCTTTTCTCAAAGTAACGTAGATGTACATCGCAAGTAAAAAAAAATATTAGAAACATCAATGATAGTAACATCGCTACAATAACTTAAGAATTAATAAATTTAGCTGCTCTTACAGATAACAAAATCTAACTATCCTGTATATTAAGTGTGAAATGCGAAGGAATACTGATGATTTCGCTTCCGTTGTGTTTTGTCCAATCATGATCAATAGAAACCGTAGATCAACACAGCTTTGAAAAGATGCTGAACGGAGTAGAAAGGTTACACGCGCTATCATAAATACGATGAATCTGGGCGGGGAGGGAGGGATGTCTACGATTCATATTGCAAAGTGTCTTGAGAAGTATGTTTATAACTTGTGTATCTAAAAGAACACAATACGTTTTTTTAAGTGGCGTCAAAGATTCAATTGTATTTGGGGGGAGACGTATCAGAGGAAAACTTTAACATGGATATAAGAACTTACTTTGATGTTCTATGACTAGTGTTTAACTACTATTACTATTTCTAACTCAAATATCTTTAAAGAAAATCTACCATATACCCAGTATCCACTAAAACATGCCGTTTATGCTAAAATTATTACAAATTATTTGAGAGGAAAAGGTCTCCCTCACCATAAGCTTACAATTCTAACCCCTGTAAATCTAAACCCTTACCTTCTGTATAACACCTGTTTAGATTAGATACTCAATAATGCCCATATTGCTCAACAGTGCTTGAATGTTTAAATGTAATCTATTTTAAAAACCCTTAACATTCCACTAATTGGTAACATCCTTCAGACCATATAAGAGCTGATAACAAGCCTTGCAGACAGAACAGTTTTCGCTAAACTTAAACAATATACAATATACTTGTGTTTGTGTTAAGCCCCCAAATTGAAAAAGAAACTAAAGACACTATCTTCTTCAGAAACTGAGAAAACTTTATGTTGTAGATTTTCTATCGAAATAACAGAGTTGCCATGTGCAAAGTAGCTCATAGATTTGCAAAGTCGACATGATCACGAGTGGTTCATGAAATAATCGAATCCTTCTTAGCGTGAGACACATTAATTCTTGCATTAAATGATGAATTTTAAAATGTGGCAGATGATGGTCACTTCCTAACGTTCCTATTCTATAGGAATTATTAATGGGTGAAAGCAAAATGTAACACTTTGTTTCATAATGCCATCTGCTTGCTACAATCTGAGATATTTTAACAACAGGGTCAGAGCAATTTGCGTGTACAGAGGCAACTTTGCTGCAGCATGTATCACTTCAGTGATATTTTCCGTTCAAGGACATAGCTAGATCTTATAAACTATGAGGTTAGTAAAATCAAGACGTGTTAAGTTCCATAGAAAGAACTAATGCGTGGCCTGTTACTACTTCGAGGTCTAACACTGATGCTGTAAATTGTGCGTTTACCCAACTTTCAATATTGTAAACAGTAATCTCTGAGGTGGATTTTCAACAAAACAACCTCATACCAAGACCTCACGATCGTCATTTTTGTTAAATGACTTTCATTTTTACGAATCCAAGGTTCAAGTTTGATAAAAAAGCGTTTTTTAAAGTTTTGCTCTGCAAGAAAGTGCAATTCGTAACATTTAGACCAATTAACCAAACAAATTTATTTCTTGAACATAATATATCATTTTATCGAGACGCTTTCCACTGTTACAAATTTGACATTTACGTAACTGATGGGATAATGAAGGAGCATCACCTGGCTCCATCCCTTATTTAAATTTAAATCCCTTTCTCCGTTTATAGATAACATGCAGAATTTTGAATAAAATTATCTGAACCTAACAAGGCATGCTTGACAGTCGCTTTCTAAGCACGCCTCGGCTTTGCGAACGTCCAGGCTATAAAACATTCTGCCTCATTACGGAGCACTCTATTTGATTTCGCCTTCAATGTTTTCCTTTCCCCCTTTTTCTAATAGCATTTCTGCGTATTGACTTATACTTGGAACTTGTTATACTTCATCTTTTCTTTTGCATTTTCTGTTTGATAAGCTTTGATAACATATGGCTACAGAGAAGAATGGACAGTGATTGTTGCTCTCACATTTGCTACAAGTGTAGTAGGTGAGAATCCAAATGAAAACTTTGATAAGGTTACCCCGATGTGCTCGGAGAAGTTTTATCCTTTTTTGAAGACGTTTGATTCATAAAAATTCTTCGAATTACATACAAAAATAGAAGCAATGGTAGCTTGATCTGGAAAACAGTTTAGTTTTGTTGAAATTAAATAAAATCGATTTTCCATTGGACGCCATTTGCAAAGGGTGTCGGCTCATTTACCTTTCACAAGGTATGCATCGTTATGCAGTAAGACGTCAAGTCGATAAATGAAAGATTTAATTCGAGTTGTAACCAAATTCTCTGTCAAGGTGCATAAATCTGCTGTTATTCGACTGCATTGCTTGATTACAGGCTATACACTATGCCAATGCACTTTTTTAGTGACTTGTGTTTTCAAGTCTCTTCATTACACAGATGTTTGACCTCCAACGCAAAGCCCGTACCATTTTCATCACCGTTCTAATGAATTTAAGACGAGGTTTAACTGTCCAGGATCGAAGCTTTTGTTATGTGATTACATACTTTGTCAGCCGAGAGCTTACAAAAGGCCGACCTCAAATGACATTACGGAAATCATGATATATCAATTTATTTTGCCATTTATACTATGAATCCTAGGATGGGATTAAAAAGTTAAGGTTTATTTGGTGAAGAACGGGAAGAGATTGAATTAACAGTACGTCGTATTTCTAAACGGAAAAGAGGAATCTTTTGAGATAATACTGCAAGATTTGTGGGTAAGATATATCAGCATCTCCTTCAATTGAGTTAGGTGTATTGATTGCTAAATGGATTCAAGGTGATTGGATTTCTGCTTAATACGACTAACGCAACTACTTTATCTGTCTTGTTGTCGAAACCCCGTCAAAATTCTTTTCGGATGGGCCCCAAGTAGACGGATAAGCAATGACATTTGATTTTTCTTGTCAAGATAGTCTTGTTGAAGTAAGCCCGATTTGACAATGTAGAGCCGCGATCGAGAAATTGAAAATGGGATTTGTACGAAATATATAAAAGCCGTGATGACTGTGTGTGTAAGGGTGATTTAATCCTCGCTTGGATTTGTTGTCTATTGTGAGATCACCATTTTGATTAACAAATTACAACTGAGAGTTTTTGTGTCATAAAATCACAAGGCTTAATAGGTGAAGTATAGGAGGATCAGAAAGTGGAAGGGAGAAAAACCACACGTCACGAAGAGTTGAAAAGCACATGTTTTTTAAGCGACAACCAGGGGTACAATATGGTGCTTATCATATTTCTTAGGTGAGAAAATATGAGCTGGGAGATCGTTCTCTGTAACGAATCAAATGAGTTTACTCATTGTAATGATCAATGAGAAGGGATTTTACTGAAATGAGGATGATATCTCGGCGTATATAACATTCGCATTTATTTATTACAACTAACTGTTTTAGAACTTCCAATTATTTATTCTAGGGTAAAAGATGACTTTTAATAATCAATTTATAAAAGTTTGTTTTTTGATTCTAGGCATTCATACGCACTTTTTGATACAATTAATACAATATGTAGGCAAAGGCAAATAACAAACAAGGTAACACTATGAATAAATTCACTAATAGATATAATTAATAACACTGAAAGAAATCAATGTTATCTCAGCAGAGTTGATTGAACAAACGCGGACTCGGCTCCGGTAAGAGGCCACAGGTAAAAAGAGAATTCAACAGTGAAATACCTTGTGAACATTATTACTTATATATAGTTGTTTGACAAGCAAAGAACTGTAGAGCTAAGCCGATTTTTTTCTCCATTCTCCAAAATCAAAATTATTGGCAGCATTCTAAGAATCTTGCTAAATTGGATCTACAAAAATCCCGTTGTACAATTTGCTTTTCTTCTATTTGATCTTAAGCAGATGTATCTACAGTAACGTGTATGTAGATAATAATAAAAATAATTAATAATAAAAAGGAGTTGAGATCACAGTCCAATCTGAAGGTTATCATCACCTCGGTCATGAAGGATCACAAAATATTTCATCATCATAAAACATCTAAACTTTATCGGTTTCAGATGGTAGGGTTTTATCATATCGTAAGTCATAGACTTTTAACAGACAATGTTTCTAGAGGTCTGTCTCCCATCTTCATGATATCACTAAACGTTATGTTTGCATTGGCTGAACTGCAATGTGATATAGAATAACGCAACTCAAGTCGTTATTCCTACCACAAGAAACTAAATGGAGGAGAGGAGGCAACAATTGTGGGGAGAGATGGGTGTATTAATTTCTTGCTTAGACTATGTAAGGTAACGGTTTTCTACCGACAATAAACTATCCCTTGCATAAAGGCATATTTGATTACACCATCCAAAACTATTCATTGAAGAATGTTGGATAAAATGTTACGAAAATAAACGAGTTGTTTTACTTGAAATAAATAAGAGTACATTTTTCCATTTATCGATACAATTTATGTGCAAATTTTTCTTTTAATGCCCGTTTCCTCCTGGCAAACACTCTCCTATCATCTCCCTTCTTGGGTAGAGAAACTACAGTGAGAACTGATGCATTCAGGGCATGTTATTACTATAAATCTGTTTATTAGATATATATTCTTGCAACAATTACGTAATTCTGAATATATATTTATACACATAAATCTTTAGAATTCAAAGTTTATTTGAACATTTTTAAGGTAGATAAGTTCATAAAACCCATATTGATTGCCTTCGTCTCATGAAACGTATTTTTGCACATACTCCTTTCTCCGTATTACGTTAAAGTATGAAACAGGAGTTATGAGCATCAATTAGGGGAATTATCGTTGTTTGTTAATCTCAACATATTACTACATAAATTCGGTCAACTGGTCATATTTCTTGTTCTGAAATTAGCAACAGCATACAATCTAATTTCCCTCCTTGCAGATTCTTTTCCCATCAGATCATTTTCGGGTGTTAGTACAATCGTCTATGAAGCAGAGACTCCATGTATATACTAGATAGATAGAAACAGAAGTAGGTTTTTTTAGTGCAACCTCCCTCTTTTTCGAAACTACCGGTCTAGACACTGTTGTTACTTTCAGAGAAAAAATCACCGACACCCGCCAAAAGGAGCAGTGTGTCCTGGTACCCACCTACTTTTCACCAACTCATGAATTTTCTTATTCGTTAAGAAAAATATACTCTTCCTGCTGGATTTATTGATGCATATGGACCTGATGATTGTATGTCTGGCGCAGTCCGGTTGCCATGAAATCTTGCATTTCTCTTTTCTTTTAAAATCTAGTATAAAAGAGAATTTGGCGCCCGGGTCACCAACTTTCGGGACCATTCCCGCGCCAAGGAAAACATTAATTATGCAGTCTTACAAGCAAATCTTCACATTACACTTGTACCAATGCAAGAAGTAGTGCAGTTTTATTGAACACGTTTTTGATTTTAAGATTATTCTTTATGATCACAGTTGCTAAATTGAGCCGTAGGCACCATTTGCCCTAGATTCCCAAATTTGCCAAGCACTAATACAAAAAGGGTGAACTCATATAGGATCTGCGTCTACCTTCTTTGTTTTACGCGCCGATTTCAAACTCTGCAGCAACAAAAGTGCAGTGTAAACAATAAAATTTCGCGGTGACTTGCTACATTTGCAACGTCCGTGTAACATGTTTCACCTTCCTGTGATCGTGCTATAAAGAGTAAAACTCACCAAATAGCAGAGAGAATGTCCCTATCAGTACCACTCTTAGATGATAATAAAACGGTTTGTACAGTTGGTGGTAAAAAAATAAGCATGTTTTTAAATCTTAAATTTTAAATGAAAAAAACATCAAAATGACATCAAGATGATCAATTTAAACCTACTTGAAAGTTTTTCTGCAACATGGTCTCAAAACACACAATAGTTATTTCACAGAATCAGATAAACGGAACTTTCCATACGCTTGATTTAAAAGCCAGCCCAGCAGCATTTTTATCAAATACCCAAACGAGGTCAAGCCTCTGAAGTTGTCGTAACAGTGGAATGACCAATGTGGACCGGCAATCTGTAGGATTTGCTATCTTTACAGAATTGATCGCTGTTTCGGATTATTGAGGCCTTGCGAATTAACTTTTTAAGTCCGGTCGTTACAAAGGAAAGCTTAATTTCTAACCGATTTGTTACCACGCCTTTCAATTCGATGTCTCTCCAGATTGGAAGAATAATCTTTCCGGCATTTCAAATGGCCTTTATTTATTGACATGTCAACTTAGTGGAAGTAATTCAAAGGGCGTAGGCAAAAATTGGACTACCGCTATGAAAATTATATAGAAAAGCAATTAACATGATATCAGAACTTTGCCCGGCATTTAGAGAACTGATTTCACTAAAATCGTATCGCCGATTAAAACAAAGTACTTCTGATTCTTGTGGTTAAGACACTGTCCTATTGTCTTGATTTTAAACAGAGAATATGTGTTAGGAGTCAGTTTCTGATTTCGGTTTCATTTTGGAACATTTTACCTCTTTAATCACCGTATTCTTCCCTCATACTCTTGATAAAGCTATTTGATGCCATAACAAAACAGAAATATATTTTAGATCCAGTTATCTGTTTATGAGCGTCCTGTTTCAAACTGCAATATGTTAAATAAGGTCTGAAGATATGCTGCACGTTAAAATGTACACGATCTGTGAATTCCATCCATTATATTGTGAATAGTACCCTAGATGTCTGCCCTAGTAGACTTTAATGAACCCTGTTCAAGACTATGACTTGTGAACATGATCTGTTATGAACACATGTTCTGTTTAGCAGACTCTTCACTAATATGATAAATGTCACAGGATTTGAAACGTAAAATAATAATAATAATTTGATATTTCTTTGTGTCCTTGGTCAGTCTTTATTTTGTTTCATTGCATACTCTAGCAATTTGTTTCTGATATTGATTTCTCTATTTTATTAGCTTACAGTTACGTTTTAATTGGTCAATTATTATGTTATTATTGGCTGAATGTTACTCACATTCACGTTCCATGTACGTACTTATTTTTACGAGCTTACAGATACGTAATAATTACTATCTACATTCCATGTAAGTATGTATTAATACTAGCTGGTAGTTACGAAAATTTTACTATATGTACAAATTTTCGTGAAAACGTTTAATAATCAATTGCCATATCTTCAGTTTTTCAGAGCTCAAAATTTGGCTGATTGTTTATTTTCAGTTTGTCTCTAACAAATTTTCACTTCGTGTCGACTCATTCGGATTCATTATTTTCAAAGCCAATGATATCTTTAGGGCCTTCACAAAGCACCATAGATTTTGTCATGTAGCTACTTTGATGACCAACGACCAAAATCTCACAAGTAAATTGTAACACACTCCATTAAGCTAGTTTAGTACAGACGGAATCTTCAACAGAACGTTTTAGTGAATTTTCAATGTTAAGATAATGATTCTATTTTACATAAATGCAAAGAACCGGTTGCTTGCAACTATTCTGCACCAAGTACTTAAACAATTGGTTATTCGCTTGTCACCAAGAACCGTTAAGCCCATTAGATATACAACGGAAGGGTCATTGGCCGAGAATGTTTAAAGAAAGCAGTTAACAAGAAGTGGTTCCCACGTCAGGCTTACTCCAAACATTGATGATTGATCCGTAGTTAAGTCCACGGAATTTTTGTGTTATGTGAAGAATGTAACGGGCAATCAAAGTTACTTACATATTGGTCAACAATAATGACCTTATGCCGTTCTAACGGAGCAAAATAGTCCAGACAGTGCCATCTTAATATTTGAAGGTATGTGATAATGAGTACCTGGTGGGGATGGTTACATAGCTTCCGATGCCTTGACATTCACAGCATCATAAAACATTGATAGTATCTGCATCTCCTATATGTTTAATGCTTATATGTGATGGAAATTGTATATTTTTATTTATTATAACAACAATCTTTCCTATTATACAAATGCGCATACGTTGATTCTAAAACAAGGGGGGGAAATATCAGCAATATATTTGCCAATATTGTCAAGCACGGTGCACCATATACACTCTTCTATCTCTACTTTGATACAGTCCAAAATTACAGTTTAGGCTATTGCCCTAGATACCTTATCCAGGGATCAATGATATTCCAAAACGACCATGAGGCCAATGACTACCCAGCATAAGCGCTTTGAAACGAAGAAATTGAATTACCTTAGCAAAAAAAGTATTCTAGAGAATAAAAATCATACTTGTCCATTTATAATAAGTCTGTCATATCACTACTGGCTGGTGGCCTCCACATTTCCTGCCAAACTTTCTGGTCTCGTGCTACCTGCATTCACTTGCTGCCGCCTATCCCCTCAATCTCATCTTCCTATTCCTTCTCTATCTTCCACTTACTGTTCATTTCGTCTGTGGTTGGCAATGTTAAGATCTTCTAAGACATTATGTAACAAAATGTAGAGATCTGCCTACGCCATGGAGAAATTGTGCGTAAACCTTAAAGATCCTGTGCACGTTTCATTAAGTTTTATCAAGTTTTAATTCTTATCACAGTCTTTTTTTTCTCTTGAGAACCTTTTTGTAAACTGTTTATGTCAATAGATCATAATTCTTAACTTGTAATACTTGTAAATGGTCTACTCTTGTGGAAGTCGAAGTTAAATCTTGCAACCATATTCAAGTCTTACGTAACAAAATTACTATTATAAAGAAGATTAGAATCTTATTAAATCATGAGGAAGACTCTTGAAATATTTGATCGATTGGTGGTGCAAGGTAAACAATGCTGAAGCAGATATCAAAATAACTCAGAGCAACATAAGAGTACGTTGCTTCAAAGCAAGAAAAAATAGAATATGTGAAAGTATTATTACTATTATTGCTTGTTTATTTTGTTTTGGCTTGTTTTTTTGTTAATTATGCTTTTTAAACTCATATACACTGAATTCCTACTGCTGTATTAACAATAATAGGAGAAAGCAGTATAAATGATATTGTAGAGTATCCTGTTTTAATAATTTGAAGTTTTACAAATTTTTTTTCTCCTTATATTACTATCCTCATTTACATTTTACATTTTGTGGGGAATAGTATCATTGACCAAATAGGGAACTTGTTCCTTGGTGAAGATGTTCTTGTCACTAGAAGATAACCCATGGTACATATATTGTGAGTAATGAATTGTAACACGAAAAAGCAAAAAAAAATTCATGAAACTTATAATTATCATTTATATTATTAATTATATATTCATGACCTATTAAATACATATATTTATATATTACTCGAGAAATGGTTTCGTCCAATTGAATGGCCAGCAATTCAACGAAGTGACCCGCAAGCAACAAGAGTGCTGATTGAAGGAATCTAAAGGGCAGGTGGATTCAAGACTGTGATGACAGTTCCAATCTATTTTTTCTCTGTAATAGAAGTTAATGGATTGATCAATGAATACTTGAATAAACATTTGAAGGAAAATAGATAATCTTAACAGTAATAAGTGTAAACAATAACTAATATGCATGTGCATAATGCAAACCTCCTGCAACATTTCTCACTAACAGCTATAAAAATAGCGCAAAGGAAAACTGATAGATTAAGTTTTAAAGTTCACTCAAATAAAAGTATACATTTATACGTCATAGTTCTAAGTAATAGTTCAACACACTCCAGTACTTAACCAATAACTGAGGAATGTACAAGAAACTTTTATCATAAAAGAAACCTGGCTGTAGTAGCACGTACATTTATTGTAATATCTTATTGTTTATATTTTTATTCTTTATTATTTTCGACAGGACTCTTTTGCTGACAAGGGTACCCTGTATAAATAATTATAATTATTTTATTGCCATTATTATTATTATTATTATTATTATTTTAATTATTAACTATGCAAGTATTACTTCAGATTCTTACTAATGTTAGCTTATACTTTAATAGGAGTTTCATACCAGCAAAAGGCTTTAAACACATATGCTCTATTCCAAGTTTAGGGACAAAAGTTAATGCAAAAATGATTTAACAGATTACAATAAATTAATAGCATCCGACTTTTGGGGAAATGTTTGGAGTTCAAAAATATTTTTGATCCAAGGAAAAGCAGGAATTGTTTGAAGTCGTTAATACAGTACTAGGTTCTCTTTTGATTGCATGCCATAAGCTTTCCTGATTGTCACTGTGCACAGGTTGAACCGAGTCGGAAATGGTCTGTACCAACAGACAAAATACTAACAGCAAAGGTCACATTAAACCCTCAGGAATTGTGACTTGTCTAAAGACACATTATAGTACAACTATTTTAAAAACAGTATTTGTTGTACTAATTCTGTTAGGAACCGGTTTTGCTTGCTGATCTGCGTGTCAGCCTAGGATGGTTTTCTCATTACGAGTCCTATCTCTATTTTGTTTTTCCTTCTTAGAAACTGTACAAAGGATATGTTGGTTTAAGCTTCTTATCTGCATAGACAACTGACCAAAGATCTATTCATGTAATAATAGGATTTAAATAAATCTCAGGCTTAATCAGTCAATATCAGAGCACGTCTTGGTCGATACGGATTACAAAATAATTGAAGCAAATTTATTATTTCAGATGATTAAGTATTTGTAGCACTCTATGTTGTGGAATTAAACATGAGGCTTCTTTTAATGACCATTTATTGCATAAATGGGGCGGATCTGCTCTCTGTTGGGGTCAAATTTAGATTATCTGAATCGATTTAAGTCATCATGTTTGTCTCTCACTATTGATGATTTATTTAGTTTCTACCTGTTTGACTCCTGAATATTTAACTTAGTCAGAATCGTACAATCTGTCCCAGTAACACTGACGCTGCTATTGAGTAAAGCGTTATTGGCTTTTTTCGTAAAACAGTATTTCCCTGATGTGAAACTAAAATCTCCATTACTTTCTCTTGAGCTCAGGAATTCTCAGACCAAACAACATAATGCGAAGTGACGGTTGAATTTTTGAAGCTTATAGTGCAGGCTGTAGTCTTTCAACAGCCAAGATGTCAAGTAATAGCTTTAATCAAATATTTAACAGTCAAGAAAGACAGGCTACCAATGCAATTCAATTTCACAGCTTACAGAAGAGTATGACAACAACAATGACAAAATATTAAGCTCAGAGTCAGCACATTTACAACAGATCAAGGGAAAGTCAAACGTCCCCGAACGAAAACATTTTTGTCTAGATGGGTCAGAAGGAAATAAAGAAATTTGAATTTTTCACTATGCATTGAACTTTAACGATGATGAAAGGAGAGTGAATTAACGTATCCTCGCTTTTAGCTAGCATGTTCACCCAATAATCAAATTTTGAGGTTTTTAGTCATACGTATGCCAAGGATGGATGGGTGACTTCTCTTGACTGCTTCTCTGAAATTGTTTAATCTTGCATCAAATACAATAACCCTATGGGAACCGGAAGGTCTTCCAAGTTTGCTTTTTGAACTAAAACACTCCTTGTCTATCAAAAATGCAAGCAAAAGGAGAATATTTCATAAAAGTCTTTTCTTGTGACGTTCCTATCCAAAAATATTATCTTCATGACCTTGCTTTCGTCTTCGAAGCTCTGTTCATTAAGTACGTTTGCCAAGAAAAGAAACTTAATGCATGTAATTAAGCAAGTTTCAGCATTCCCTAATGTATACAACGTAGCAGAACAAGGCCACGTTGCAACCCTTTCCTTGTTGTTATGTGCATGCTTTACAATAGAGCGCTTCCCCAAAACTGAGCAAAAATGGCCAGGTTGCTTATTTTTAAGCTTTTTATTCCTATTGATGCTGTTTAAAGCTAATCAAAGAAGTAAACGTGAAGATTGAATCGTTTCTTGAAAAAAAATTATGGAAGGACTAAGAACGTGTACATTGAAAACAAGTGAGTAAGAAAAACAAACAGTAATTTACAATGTATATACTTTTCAAACCTTGTCTTGTTACATATTTTTACTACTGACAAGAAATTTTACTAGGTTCTACTCCTTTGAATCTACATCTCCGATGTCCATTAAACTGTATATTTAGGAAAAGATGTACTAAGTGACATTCCTGATTGTTTATCAACTGCTCTTATATAGGACATGTATACTTTAACGTCTTACTTTTGGTAACGTCTTAATGATGTGAGACGAAAGCGCTCTAGGAAGAATGTTAATTTTATCCTTCAGCGATGTGTGAATATACTTTCAATAATTATATGGCAAAAGTTGTCTTCTGACGACAAAAGATGCTTCGTTAGCATCGAAAAAAGACTCAAGAATTATATTAACTTTGAGTCAGATACACACTTTTTAAGATTTTTCAACCATAGAACAAACAGTAGGACTAAAAGAAATTTTGATGTGAGTAGTACAGCGTTTAGATGGCATTTGCATAGTAACAGAAACTCCTTGTTGCTTACAAATTACAGCCGAGTAATGTAAAAAGATGCAAAACTTACACACAGTCATTAATTTTACATCATCTCAATAGTCACTTTCATAAAAAAATCTTTGATCTAAAGCATAAAGTAAAAGTAAAAATAACATGTCTTTTGATGAAAGAGTTGAGCTAAGGGTGTGCTAAGGGTGTGCTTCTCGATCCCAACTTGTTTCTCACGTACATGTTTTCATGTCTTGCAAAGTTAGTCGTCTGATACAGTTAATTACTTACAATGCCCTGCCAATTTATTTAATTGCTTATATCCTTATGATCTAGGGATTGGAAAGAGTGTTAGGGTGTTATTTTAAAAGTTTTGCTTCATTGTATCTTTGAAAAGAGACTTCAATATCTGCAAAAGGTTACTATTGATTTACATGGAGTTTGGGGAAACGTACATGTTATTTAAAATTTTTTCCATATTTTGGAAATTACTTTTGAAAACATTACTGTTTACACCCATACAATGTATATATATATATGTATATATATACATTATATATACGGGCATAAGGTTTTTCATCAATTAAGAACTAAATTGTAATTTCATGGGTAACATATACCTCATGCAATGCAAAATATATGGCTTGCAGTACGTAGGGGAATGCACCACAAAATGGCGTGAACGATGGAACAATTACAAGACAAATAGTCTTAAGGCAAACAAAAACGAAGCCCACTTTCAACCAGAACTGTTCAGCCATTTCAAGCGGGCAAGGCATCACGGTTTTGAATTAGATATCGAAGTACGCCTGATTGACAAAACTGACCCCAAATCACCCAAGCGCAGGGAAGAATTTTGGAAACATAGG
>JAAAKL020010145.1:0-14580 GCA_010016065.2 Carybdea cf. marsupialis auct. non (Linnaeus, 1758)
GCTTCAACGCATGTGCATTTGAAAGGGATCCGTTCTCGTGTAGACACAAAAAGAACGGAGCCGGCACCGAAACCATGCCATGTAAGCGCACTGCATTAAAAGGCAATCGTCTCCATTTAGGAACGGAACTGTTTGGATCCGTTCATATTTCTCTCGTGTAAACGGAGGAATGTGTTCACAGTATTTCAGTTCCGGTAATTACTCAATGACACATGAAAGCGAGGTCACATGAATGTGTGCCACAGTTTAGAATGTTCTCGACTGCTTTCACAGCCATAGAGTTAGAAATCGATAACTCTATGTTCACGGCGTGCTACCGATCACGATGTTGCTAGAAGAACATGAATATGCTAGTTATACTTTACGAAATAATTGACAATGGTGGAAGGAAGAGTAAACGTGGATTAAAGTCAGCGGCCTATGGTCTTTGCTTTCTCGATTATTCGCGATTTCGCGACAGCCAGAGCGGACATTACAGAATTTACCTCTTTGATCTAAATTGGGAATCCTCTTTATGAGATTATAGAAAGTTATAAATGGAAGTATATGACCCAAGTTGTAAATTAAACTTTTGTGAATATTTTAAAGTAAAGCAACTTTAAACTGAACCAAACGGATTATTGTTTGAAGTCGGCTTCCTAGTTAAAAAAATAGCGAGTACATCCATATTATTATTCATGGATGTGTCTAAATGTGTGTGATCCATAACTCCTTCTGAACGGCTCGGCAGATTTTGCTGAAACTTTGCATCTTTGTTACCTATGGGTAATCGCTCTAGAAGTACTTTTTAGACTTGGAATACCAAGTAAATATGTTTGGGTTATTTTTCGATTTTTCGTTGTTGTGTACAAGGAAATTTTGACGTGGTTATAAAAAAACTGACCAACAATTAAAGGAACTAAAAATAAGCAAATTATATTTTCTAACCACTTGCATCATATTTAGGGAAATCATTCAATTGTTGCCCAATGGCCTTATTAAAGACGTAGGAAACATGAAAAAATGAACACTCTGCATAACTAATGGCGTCACTTACTACTGTGTGAAATTTCAATTTTTGATCACATGCAATTCTTAGACTACTTAAAGCACTGAAATATTCAAAATTTTCTGCCATTATCAGATATTTATTCCACTCTTTTTATGTAAAATGCTTTTTTATGCTATTTTGTGCTTTTGATCCATTGCTAGGTTTGCATAGGAACTTTTTCAGGGCAAAAAGAGCTAACTATCATAATAAGAAGGTTATTGAAACTCTTATCGAGGTCAGATACTTCATACCATAATTGAAAAAGAGCTACTTTTTATTTATTTACCATGTTACTATCCGTTATATCTCCACAACTCGAACTAACTACATTTGTAGTTTTAAATGTAATCAAAGAGAATATAGCTAATGAGGAGTGGAGGGAAGTACAATGTAAACAAGAGGGGAAGCGTTCGAGTCTTCAAAATTTTACGAATATTCATAAGTTCGTCTTTGCGTATATATAAGTTACAGCGGAAAGTTAACACAACGTGAAGACAAGTATTTTATAATCGTGCAAAATAGAGACTTTGGAGTGGCTATATCAGCAGCTGTTGAGCAAGAAAGATCACTAAATGATTATTAAGTTGCAATGGAATATTTTACAACCGAAACATAACAGGATCAGAGTACGCTGGCACAATACAATCAATGCTTAGGCTTTTCCATTTTCCGTCCAACTACATTTTTAAGTGTGTATGTCATCGATTTAAAATTCACGCTCTTTTTTCACGTTTGGCTAGAGTCACCCCGAAATTATCTGCTGACACCAGGCCTGGAAAAAGCATAAGAGAAACTCAGTTTCTGGAAATTTATGGTACACGAAAATCCCTTAATTTCTCATTCCAAGAAGAACTGTAGGACAAGTTTCCTGAGCTGTGAGAGTATGAAGTATGAGTTTAGAAGCAAGGATCTTGGTTACTTTTTGTGCACTTCTAGGGAGTCTGGACTTTTGTTATGATTTTAGTCAGCCCGGTCCAGTCCCCATAGCAACGTAACAACCACAACGTTAACACGACACGATTCCGAGATCAGACTACCGACGTTAAAGCAGGAGACGTACTATTCGAGAAGTTTCACGAGTATATGTGTTAATAACTCATTTACGATGAATCGATTTAATGCATATGAAGAAGAGGAATCTATTTACAATCTTATACCGAAACCGAAAGAAAAACCGCCAAGACCTGACAGGTAAGGCTCATAACCGTGCGTATACAGAGCTAGGCCAGTTTGCATTCTTGGTAACAGATAACGGTAGATGCTATAGCGATCATAAGTTAATCACATACCATTATAAATCGCATTACCAAAGCATGACATTGGGATTGATGTAACTGATTGATGAATTCAGAACGACAGGCAGATATAATCCTATACTGGTATCAGCATCATGTATGGCTACATCACCACATCAGGTCAAATACTGTTAGCAACTTTAATTTTCTGAAATAACTGGTCATTCTACAGATAGATTATTTGAAGAGAAGAGAAAGCTTAAAAATTTCCTACATGAACGTATGAATTGTCTTATAATAATGTGTGATCATTGAGAGCTGCCCTTATGTTAACTTAGCAATGCGTTACTTAGACAAACAGGAAATGTCATCATCACCTTTACCTTGCTGCCTTTGATCTGAAACAAGTTCTTCCATTAGAAAAAGTTAATTGGTGGAAAATGAACCCCCAAAGTATATACTGCAGCAAGTGCCCAAAACACTCAAAGTGCAATACTCTCTTTGAACGGTAGTCGGTTTGACCTATCAACAAATGGCAACTGTATATAACCCGATACTATTAACATTCTCTGAATTTGATATGTTTTAAACAACTCTGAATCCACAAAATTGAGAGTCTTGATCAAAATAATTACCATCTAGTATAGCTTGGCAGTGCTCATAAAGATTCTTTTCCCAAAATATATCTTCAGTTCAGACCCATTTTCAACACAAGTGGACATCTTGATTACTTTATCTATATCATAGCTATAAGGGATTAAGGAGTACTAAGGGCAAGTAGTCAGCCTTGCTTGGTTGCTGTTAAATTGGTGAACCATATTGTCTCCTTTACAATATGCAGAACTATGAGCAGCAGATTTACATTTTACCACAAGGATTAAAAATTGTGTATAGTTTTGTAGATATATTATGAAGTCTTTGTATTGGAATTGTACTAACTGATTGCTAGCAGTTTACTAGTTAAGATAATGTAAGCAGAATATGCTTAATGAGTTGCATATGTATAATAAAGGTAATGCTGATATCTCCTCCCAGCTGTGTAAAAATTAAGAGATAATTGGCCCATTTTTATCATTATATCACCATTGTACCAGGCTTGTGGTCATTTTGTGCTAACAATTTTAAATGTATGCAATTCAAGTGGACAGTTTTATTAAGTTTGTTTACATCATTCTATAATACATAGTTAGATTATAACATTCCCTCTAACTGCTCCTCACTATACCTTTTCACCTGCAAGTGTACTTTTTTCATTACAAAACTATGGAATAGTCAGGAAGTTGGTAGTTTCACCTTTTAATGATTGTAGGAGCAAGCAATTGAGTACTAAATTGCCCTCTCCATGTTGAGAGCTGGTATCTCACTGACATAAGAGTCTGTAACGTAAATGGAGGTGGAGCGGCTTAGTGCAACCTAACCAATTGCTCAGATGGTGTATAAGGCCATCTGTACATTCTCCTACTGCCTTGTAGGGTATGTCATCTTGGGCAAAGGCTACACACACTACCACGATCTGTGGTTGGTGTCAGCAAGGGCATGCAACCTTCAAAATATAAGCTCCAAACACAAAAGATGGCAGCCATATTATCAATGACCCTCAGTCCCTGGTAAAGAAGTGCTAAGTATCTCTGGGCTGTTCAGAAGTTCTGATGGAATGAAAGCCCAAATGGAGTGGAAATAATGGTGCAAAGAGATCTTGGGGAAGAGGTGGTGGAGTAGAAAAGATCATCCCACAGACAATGAAGGTGAAGATGGTAATGGGAGGAAGAGTCATATAAGTTATCTCCATATACCCCTCACAAGAGGAGAGGTACTGCTTTAGCTGCTCTATGCAGATGACTTTGTGTTCACTGGGAAGATGAAAGAAGAGGTTAGAGACATGTTTGCAAGGTGGAGAAATAGCATTGAAAGAAGATTATTAAAGATGAATGTAGAGATAATGAAAGTGATGTTGGTTGGGGAAACAAGGAGCCATTGGTGGAGAGAGGGAGATATCCTTGTGGTTCTGGAAAAACTCAACGCTATGTTGCACGTGCAACAAGAGATGCTCAGGACTTCCAAGGATTGCTGGAGTGAGAGATTATATCTGTCTGCAGTACAGAGGTGATGTGGCTAACCATGGTAGCAAAGATGACAGCATAGAGTTGGAGGATGAAGGCTGGAGGAGGTAGACATCTTCAAATCTTGCAGAAAGCTAGACTGCGAGGGAGGAGTTTAGGTAGAAGTTAGGGGATGGATCACTGGAGCCTGGCTGAAGTGCAAAGATAGCTCCAACCTTCTAGTAAACCATCTTGTACCTCCAAGACACCAAGTAGTATTGTATGTGGTATGTGCCATACCAGTTCTGATGTATGGGTCAGAGATTTGGCCACTGACAGCCATACTAAAGGTGGTCAGTTCAACAGATTACAGGATGCTGAGATACATGACAGGTGTCAGATGGCAGGATGGTGCACCCAGTGATGAGGTACTGAGAAGATGAGACCTGGAAGGAATAAAAGAGTAGGCTGGGGTGGTTTGGTCATGTGAAGAAAACAGGGGAGGGGAGTACCATAGGAAGTGCCATGACAACCAAGCTCCAAAAAGAAGACCAATAGGAAGACCAATGAAGAGCTGGAGGGGTATATTGATGAGGATGTGGAGGTGTTTAAAACACAGCAGGGCAATGCAAAGAACAGAGGTGGGTGGCAAAAAGCCATCACCTATCCAGCCCCATAGAGGAAGAGGATATAAAATGAAGAAGAAGAAGAAGAAATTGTTAAACAAACTATTTAAATAAGTCTGATCTTGTTATTATCATGAGGTCATTGCTGATCTTATGTCCTTGATGTACATGCCTATGACTTAACAATATTTAATAAGATGTCACCCAAACATTTCCTGGTCATTTGTAAATTTTTAGGTTTAAAACACATTCCATTGTAGGTATACTTCAAGGCATGCAGACACAGTCAAGCATGAATATAAAAATACCAAAATGAACAAAACATGCAAGATTATGGTAGGTAGATGGTTGTGGGTAATTCTAGTGTTGTTGCTTTGTGTTCATGTTTCATTATAGAACTTTGTAGAAACCCCATGTTCTGCAGTTGTATGTATATATATTGGTGTTTCTCTTTAGAACTTGTATAATAGGAGTCAGAAATCTGTTCTTGATGACTTGTCAACAACTATTTCTTATTCTTTCTAATTTTGAGGGTTTTTATTCACCAACAGTTATAATATCTTTCATAGGCTCCTTTGCATGTTCAACATTGCCATTTAAAAGCATATTTAATCTACAGATATCTGAACATAGGTTAATGTTAATATAGATTCCCCTGCCCCTGGTTGCTATGACCTTGCTCCATGTGCACAAATATGTAAATCTTGACCAGATTGCCAGGCAAAATACATAGCAGTCTACAGACATGGCACCATTGTTGAAAATTTCAAGCCTAAGTGTGAGGTAAGGTATTCCACAATTCAACAGCTTTTACAACACATTTTATTTTGAATGTTACTAAATAGCTTTTCATTTTTATTTGTAATGTACAAGTCTGAAGCTCTTTTTAGGATAATTAAAAAAAAGGATACCAGTATTTGACCCAATTCCACCTTTGCTCTTCTAATGTCTCTTTAGACTGTAATGCTGTAATTTACTGCAATTTGATATTATAATGTGTTTGTATAAAAACTTACAATCTATCTTTTCTCACTTGTCAAGGGCCCTGCCAAGGTTCCTCTGACTGAGCCTGAACAATTTCTGAAGAAGCATTCAAAAGAACCTAGACTCCCACCAAGTAAGTATCTAGATCCTTTAAAACAGCAGAAAGTGCAAATATGTACAGTAAATTGCTCTTTAAAGACCTAAATAGGTCATTAAGCTAAGCCAATGTAAAATTGACGAAGTAAGAAAAAATCCATCTTCATCAGTTAATGGTTTAAAGAATAGATCACAGCTCTATTGTGCTGCATTTGTTTTAGAGAGTGAAGAGTTGCATCAACAATGAAAACACCTATTGCCTCTGTTACTTATAATTCTACTCACATTTTCTTCTTTCTTACTTGGATAGTTGCTACAGAAACTATATCATGTAAGTTTGCTACATGGTACTGTATTTTAATCTGACAAAGTTTATTTGAAGAACCTTTGGCAGCATCACAGCCTACACTGACTACTTGCATAAACTTGTATGATAAAATCCCCTTAAAAATATAGGCACTCTGCTAACCATTTTGGTTTTGCTGCTGTGCAGAGAATTTTGTCATTAACAAATAAAATGTGGAGCATAGATAAAGTTATTGACCATGTCTGATAATTAAATAAGCAGCCTTATACTGAACAGGAACAACAGGCAGAGTCTCTGATTTCCAATAACTTAGCTCCCAAGGGTTTTGTTGCCTCAAGCTTATACAAGGAGTGTTTCCCTTTACTTCACAAGATGTGACATACACCTTTGAACTCTCTTTCAACATATATCTTCAATTCTACTTTATGCTGCTTAAGTAATACTCTAGTCACTCTTAAGCATCTAGTCTCCTTGGAACAAGTTATAGCCATTACTCTTTGATGATCTAATCAAGATTTAGGTCAGTGCTGTTACATGTATGAATTCTGATCTCTTTAGATCCTACAGGCCCTTACTTGTGTCCTCTTCTAATTGTAGGAAAGAGTAGAAGCACTGCATTGTCAAACTCACTGATGGCTTCAAAGCAATTTTAAGGGGTAGCCTCAATCACAAATCTTTATGATATGAGCCACTGAGGAACAAATTCATAAGCAGTTTTAATTGTACCATTATTGATCACAGCTTGAGGCGGCATTGCCAAGAAAAGGAGTCAAACTTCCTTTAAATGTATTCAACTGTAAGCCATGTTCCTCTGGGGATTTGTATCTCTGTCTCTTGCACTGCTTTAGTACATTACATGCCAGGCTTATGAAAGATCAACCATGTCTGAGTGCAAAAGTTTCTGTTTCAAAGATTTGGATTGGATCTACTATCATAATTTAGACATTTTGAAACATTAAGATAAAAACGTACTTGTGTACGAGATATACTAGGTTGATAATAAATCTCCATTGCAAATTGACAAATTTTGCACTTCATAATCAGTATGGGGGATTTCCAAAGACATTTATCTTTGAGCACACATTGCATTAGTAAGGAGGAACTTTCATGAAAAGGGAATCAAGAAAATTATGAAAAATAATTACCTGAAAACAGCGAAAGAAAGTTGGATGGTGAAGATTGATAGAAAAAAAATCATATTTATAAGGTAAACATGAAACGGATGTGAGATATACAAAATTTGCATTTCATAATCTGGATGGGGATTTCCAAAGGTGCTTATCTTTGAGCACACATTACAGTAAGAAGAAACTTTCATGACAAGGGAATCAAGAAAATCATGAAATATAATTACCTTAAAACAGTGAAAGAAAGTTGGATGGTGAAGATTGATAGAAAAAGAATCATATTTAGAAGGTAAACATGAAACGGATGTGAGATATACAACTGTTTGCTATTGTCCCAAATCCACTATCAAAGATGAAAATGCTTTTTGTATTGAGCAGGAGTTTTGGAGTAGAACTAGTCTTTGTAAAGGACACGTTTACTAATCTGGTACTTTTTAATGTGTACCTTTGCTAAGGTTAGTTCTGTAGATCAGTTGGATTAGATTGGGTCCCTAAATTGGTACATAATAAGTGGCAGCATGTGGCAAACAATAAAGTTAACTTTTGAGGGGCATGCTCTTTCATAAATAGTCACATAATGTGATGTAATAGTTAACAATCCATAACTGCCAAAGCTCTCATTATTTTTAACCCCATATCTTTAATGAAGCATGTACATTTTAATAATCCTTCACTCGACACAAGGCTGGGTTGCCACTTCAAGGTATTGCGTTATTTTGAAAGAAGTAGAAATAAAAAGTAAACAGAAAATAGATCTAATTACGGACAAAAAAATTAAAGATTTACAAGAAGATGCCGATTGACATAAGATTTAAAAGATGCATGTAACTCTTTGGTGGTACCAGATCCTTTACTTTCTTAAATTTCAATTTCACTGCATGTTAATAACTATCTAAGTTATTAAAAATGGAACGTTTTTGTCATTTTTGTTCATGACTTATGCTCGAATTGACCTTCAAAAATTCAAAATTAGCACTAGCTACCAAATATCAAAGTGTTTTAGGGAAGAGAGGATTTGATTTGGTAAGTTTGAATAGACACCAGTAAATAGAAAACATTTTTAAACACTTCGAAACTTTCACTGGGCAATGGACAGCATAGTGGGCCAGATGGCAGTCCTTCCATGATCAAATCCAATGGTGCAGAGAAGTTGATCTCTAGCTGCAGTGTAGTATTGTGATCTAATGTGGCGACTAGAAAAATGGATCAGGCTCTTAAAGGGAGTCACCTCTCTCAGTTGGTAGAGTGCACACTACGAATGCTTATTTCACGGGTTTAAATCCCGTCAGTGATATTACTTTCTACTTCTTATTGTCTATCCAAACTTATCAAATATCAGTACAACTGGAATATTGCAGACTAAAACGTGGACATCTCATTTCTCACTTGATACCTTTATCAACTGTCCTATAATTTTTGACAATAATAGGTTAATAAGTTTCTACAAAATCGAAAATGAAAGTTTTAGTTATTGCAACATACACAGAACTGCAAATTCCTCCCTCGTGCATTCCAGAACGTCTTGAACAGCACCCCTACCATGGGGCGCTGTTCGTTTATGATCTTTAGGATGTTTTCTGTTTTCACATGTTAAAGTAAAATATGAGATAGCCCGCTAATTCGAGAGGTTTAAATATTGGTTTACTCAGGTTAGCTCTTGACATTTTGGGTACAGCTACTATGCAATCTCCCAGATCTAATTTTTTTACCTCTGCCGTTTTAGAGTCCAATTTCAAATACAACGACGAAGATGTACGGAAGCCAGCAGTTCCACATCACACAGAAAAGCCCTTGATGGGAATACAATCAGGGAAAAATTTCATCAAGAACAACGCAGTTGATAACATTGTGTCGGTTCCTAAGAAACCGGCTGCTAATTTTGTAGATACGAGAACTGGAGCCACACATACACTTGAACAGTCAGGTTTAACGCCGAAGTATCTGAACAAGAAGGACTATGGTAAGACGCCTGCGTATCTATCACGAAGGAAAGCTGATATGGAACGAGCTCAAGAGGAATATGATAATTATGTTCAAGAAAGTTTCAAGAAGGGGGCATTGCAACAAATGTCAGATGAAGAAAGGTGATTATTGTAGCTTGTGTTTAAACGCATAAACATTTGCGGAATGTTTCAGGCTGCTAGTGTATTCTTATGGGTAGCCTTTATTTCGTTGCATCTGTTCTGTGAAGAACGCGAGTTAGCGCCAAATGGAGGAAGATCAACAAAATCAAAACCACGAGTGAAAATAAGCCCTCATAAGTAAAGTTGCTGATACATTGCTTCTAAAAGTTCTTGCATTTTATAAATTTGTCAGATCAAGTTCAGAGGTGTTTTGTCGGAACTCTTATACATAGATGCGTTTTACTTCCTTTATAACTGAGGTCAGAATTAAACATTTGTTTTATGGACTTTCCTTCATCAAGATGAGCACTTACGTGGAGCAGGGAGAATGGTGCTCCAATGGACTAGGTCACTTCCGACTTTACTAACGCAGCGAATTCTTGGACAGTTTTCTTGCACTATTTATGTTAAACTTTTTATTTCCAACGAATCTGATTGGGTTAAGCATCCTTGTCCTCTCTACAATATCTGTAATATCGTATCATCGTTTTTCTTTGGAAGTTCTTGGAGATGTCAGATCTGATTCTGTTGTCTTAGTCACTGGAATCCCACGTGGTTCTTTTAATGGCCAGCTCTCTTTATACTCTGTATCAGTTATCTTCCAGATGCCCACTTACGTTAGTCTACTATACATGCTCAAGGTACTACTTTGTATTGCAGCTTCAGACAGGTATCCCTCTGCAGAGCTTGACGGACCCGAGAACATCAGCGGAATGTTGGAAAAGTTAGGTTGTTCCTTTAACTTGGAAATGTGATAACTGATCTGTCTTCATACAGATGGTCTTGTGGACGTTCGCGTCGCCTGGGACTGTTGTGTAGGCGATGAAGGCCGAATTTCATGGTATCTTTTCAATTTAAAGAATGAGGGTGACCATATGTAACTAGTCTAGAAGAAATGGTGGTGTTCTTGGAACTCTCATCCTACTCATGGTTTTGCTTGGTTGTACAATGTGGAAACGTTTGAAATCTTGGATGGCCATGTTCCCTTGTTTTGTAGGGCTTCCTGTAATCTGTATTACTTACCTTTCATTTCCTTCAAAGTGACTTCCATCAACAGGTAGCAAGATCTGCCTTTTATAGATTTGAACTAATACCAGAAGAGGGATTTGAACATCTACTACGACTCTGTGATATGGGTCTGTGATATGGCTTTCCATGTTTCAAGACATTCCCATGTCCCAGGGACGTTCCCGGTGCGTGCATGAGTGCAAAGCATTATCTGAAGCGGAGTTAACCGTAACGGTATAAATAAGTAAAACGTTTTGCATATGATGACTGTAGTATGAAAATGCAGAAGTATCTTTTGATAAAAGATCTATCACGCGCAGAAATTTAAAGAGAATAATTTTCATTGTTGCCCGTGGTTCACATTTATTATTTGTATTACCTAAGATAGTTAGTCCCTTGGTTTTAGAGTTTCATCAGGTCAAATGCAGTTTTGCGAAGTCTTGAAATGACCACATACTTAGTAGACAGTGCCTTGTACATTTATGGAGCTGATCAGTAGCTAGTGTCTCAATTTTTAGGCTTAAGATTAAAAACTGTCTGATTCAATTAAACTTGGTGTAAAAACTATGTTATGTAGATCACACTTAAATATTCTGAACTAAAGTACAATTCTGTATATTTAACTCCTTAGGGACATGGATCCGCCTCTTCTTCTGTCCTATATACTAAGGAATGGTGTTGTGAGCTGTCCTTGGATTCCTGTCAATAGCTTTGCTTACTGCACCACCGCTCCTAGACTTAAGTTGTGATCCCCTTTAATTATTACAGAGGTCTCTGAGCATACCCCCTGAATATCTTTTCTATTTGAAGACTTTCTCATTCGTCAAACTTTGGATTTTTCTGCGGGTACTTGTGACAATACTTTGGCCTGTTTATTTCACCATTGTACTCTTTTAGTTATCAATATGAGTTGTGAAATAAGCTGTCATCGGGTTTATTGCTATGGTCTTATTTTAGCCAAGCAGACATTGATTTTCAATTCTTGTTAAAACCTTAGGCAAGCAGTTATTAACGGATTGAAAAAGAATTGGGAAGATATTCATTATCAGTATCAAGGATTGTCGGTCGTCACGGACACTGCACCGAAAAAGAACAGGAAAGAACGGATGGAGGCTGAAATGAATCAACTGGAAAAGGATATTGAACTTCTAGAGAAGCATCCTGTCATCTATATCACATCATCGGGCCTTGCTTTTTGAATTTTGTCAACTTGTATAAATGGTATCTTATGTAAATAACAATTCTTGCTACTAAATATGTGAGATCTCTTAACTTTCCTTTTAAATTTTATGTAAATTCTTTGATGCCATTTGAGAAATCGAGACGAGGAGCAAAACTGTCTGAGTGTATTGGTTTTTTGAATTGCTAAATATCACTAGTTGTTCCTGCCTCCCCTTCAGTAAGACGGGGATCACGTCATGCGCTGGTATTATTTCTTAGTTTGAAAGCATTTTATGTACAAATTAGCGGAGTTCTTAAGCTAAGTGTCATAGAAATTGACTAGGCCACCACCATGTTTGCCTGTTCGAAAGACGTAGTGGAGTTATGAATCTTGCTCTCCTGTTATACTTACGCCATTCCATACTTGCCGTAACTGAACATTTGGCGTGCCTATTTCTTCTGGAAGCCTAGAGAGAAAAAAATAAAAATACTTTGTTGCTGTCACTGAATTCATTTTTACAGGAAATAGATTGCGGCTTTCAATGTAATACTTCGCCAAACAAACGATAAGTTAAAGAGATTTTCACAGTGATCTGACAGCTTCAGTGACTAATCGTCAAGACAAGACCATTTCGTAATAATTCATGTAGTTATGTACCTCGTAATCAGTTTCCAAGGTATGGAAATCGACCCACATGAAATTCTCATAATTTCCATGATAATGATTAGCTGCCTCACTAAGATATTCTGAATCCTGGAAACCAACTATAGTGACTTCCAAACTGGTCAAAGAAAGACTGCTTCAGATTGCATACGGCTACAGCCAAAAAGGAAAGCGTCTCAAGGGAAACTCAACCAATCACTAAGAAACGAGAGCGCCCGTGATCAGCAGCCCAAGCAAAACTAAAAGAGCCTTTAGTCCTATTCTACCCGGAGATTGAGCCTTTTGCTGCCCTCCCTCAAAGTTATGCCTCTCGTATGATCAAACAAATTTGATCGAGTAGAAACAATAGCATAAAATAACAGAATTGAAAGTTAGAACAAATTGTTGATCTAGTGTGTTCAAGGCTCGCCGAATCTCTGTCTTGGTTTCTTCGTGTTTGGATGATGAGGAGATTTGAAGATCGTTCCAAGACTGTAGACTTGACAAGACACCTCGCTATAAAACACTCAGTCAGTCGAACATCTGCTCTCCTTTTCACATGCACATCCATAAATATATATCTATATTGAGGTCCCTAGCCTATGTTAGGTAGAGCACTCTCGGCTTGAGACGGTACAATTGCTTTATGCCTTGCTCACTGTGCTTGCACAGTTTGAGCACTCTGGCATATTACCATGTGAATCCTTTAAACTGCTTTGTAGCAGCGTTGGTAGCTAGTGTAGATAGTTGAGAGGCTTTATTCATCATTTTGTAGAAAGTTGCATCTGATTACGTCATTATATATCAATGGTGAGCAAGCAGGATTTTGGTGCATAATTACACTTCTATCCAAAATATTTTGACGATTTGAGCAGTGATGGAAAGGACTAATAGTATAGAGTATTCCAAAGTTTTAGTGCCGTAAGACCTACCGTTTTGGAGTTACATAGGAGTGGGACCACAAGCCCCTAGCCCGTAAGGTGGATACAGCTGAATAAAGCATCAAAGACGCCTATTATACGCTTGGAGTAATCTAGACGACATCTGCTATCGACATACAGTCCTCAACAGCCTGACCAATACTTCACGAAATCGGTAGTTGGAAGAACACACCAACGTCCAAGTGAATAGCTTTCAGTAATAAATATCTGTCATATGAAGTCACCAATAAAGACTCTTGAATGTGTCATCGTACATAACTCAACATTACAATAGAAATGTTCCTTTTATGTGGATTTACACCATTGCTGAAAATGATTAAGAGGAGTAAAGCTACTGCACTCGATGAAATTCCCTGCAAAGCACGAAAATTGGAAGAGCTTGACGACATCTGTCTCCATTTCTACAATGCCGTGTACAATTTGAATGCCATTTACAAATGAACAGAGGGCTGAAGTTTACTACCCCCAAAATTACGGGCCCTTACTTAATAACAGTTTCTTTCTACCAGTGACGGCTGGTGGTGATTGCAGCAGAGGGTGCAAATATGGGGCGTGGTCAGTTAGGCATTATTGTGGTGTACTTTTCTGCCCAATTGTGACATATGTTACAATTTCTTAAAAAATGCAGCTCAAAATCTGTCATCTGTCCTGTCAGAAGCAGAATATGTTCCATTTCGCAAACAAAACTTATGCGTACGGTAAGTCAACCCCATCCTATCTATATTGTGCATTTTGAAGTCATTCAATCACAATCTAATCTTCAGAGCTACATTAACAGTATGGATTATTTAGTTGACAAGCCTTTCAGCCTGCACATAAACAGCACTAACTAAATTAAAACAAAATTTGACATATCTGAAAATGGTACAAGAAGTATATGCCACCTAAATTGATGATATGCTTTTACAGAGTCCACTCGCTGGAAGTCATCCAAGAAGTGAAATAAACAGGTAACATAATCCTGTTAGATAAAAAATTATTCTTGATGGTGAAAGTTAAGTAATTGATGATGACATATACAGTCTATACACATATACAGTTTTTTTAAAAATGTCCTTGCACATAACTGCATCCATGATCACTGCTACCCACAAAGTCCATTTGGAACTAATTTTTGCTAACTCCAAATCATGCAGCAAAGGGAAAGTTTAGAAAACATTAATAGATGATAATCTATCCAGTCTGTGCACATATACAACTTTTTGAAAAGTCCTTGCACATAACTGTATCCATGATAGCTGCAATGTACAGAATATATTT
>JAAAKL020010146.1:0-14580 GCA_010016065.2 Carybdea cf. marsupialis auct. non (Linnaeus, 1758)
TTTTTGAATTTTTTAAGCCACCATATGGCATTTTTGCCCGAAATCATTTCCACAGACTGGTATAAATGACTCTTACAGTGCCTCAAGTGATGTTTAAATCTTAATTCTGTTTAAAAATCTAGATAAACATACTAGGAAATAGTAGCAGGTCTTCCCTTAATCTTACTTTTAACCCTTATTTAAAACCAGACTAACATGTGGAATAGGAAAGAAATATCCCATTGAATCAGGGTCTATTGAAGGTTCGTAAAGAAGCCATACCCAGTGTTTCTATAATTCAATGGAAGGAGCTATCTTTAAGTTCTCCCTCTTCATATTCTGTATCGTAGTGTAACAATGAAACCCAATGCTTATTTCTTCAAATGCTTATTTCGATAAGAAAAACAAATAATAAAACCAATACTTTTTGTAATTTCTTGACTTGAACTAACCCTGTTTACACTAATTGACACACCATAAGATTTTCAGTTTGACAGGTCAATCTAAGACGGTAGATTTATCTGATAAAAAAGAACCAAGCAATATCACTACGAGAATTCCAGCAGATAGGCCTGAACAAAAGCGAATTCCTAGAAAAATTTTCCCCAAAAAAATCCTTTAAAGACCAATCTAAAGTAGAAACTAATAGCACATTTGACCAGCCGGAATGACGATTTTTATTAACTTTGATCCGAAACAGAAATGACCTGAATGGTCATTAAGTTTTTTCATTAGGCGACGTAAGATTCGACTGCCGAAGTGAAATTTAGTTCTTCAGTTGAAAAAAGGTCCTGAATTGAGCTTAGAAAGCAAAATGACAGAAAATAGAAATAAAAGCCTGAATTAGTACCGGTAATTTATCAGCAAGGATATTTTTAAGATCTTTTGGAACTGTAGCTCCGACTAGTGTGACTTGTGCTCCAGTTCTAACTGAATTCTCGTCTGTCGGATTCTCCGTCTGCAACTAAAATAGAAAACAACTTTAAACAAAAGAATAGTAAATAATTCAGAATAACAATTTGTTGAAAATAAAGGTCTAATTTTTAAATTAGGAAAATTAGTGATAGTATCAAATTGGCCAAGATGTACACTCAAATACATTCCCAATAGTTTATTAATAGAAACAATTATAAGTACAAGTTAATTAATACTTTATTAATAATAGTTTATTAAATCTAATACAGCTTATTAAGGTGAATTTCACCGTATATAATTGGTAAGTGTTTATGATTTCCAGCCAGTCACCAATGGGAAAGCATTCCGGTGACACTATACAAAGGGTACTTGAACCAAGCATTTATTCATCATATAATCAGAATCAGTTTTTTGCTGCTAACAAGAGAGTGTAGTTTTTTTTTACCTTTTTTTTTTGCTTTTCGTCCCATATGCCCTTTGGTAAGTAAAGTAATATTAGCTGTCCAGATTATTAAAATCCAGAAAAATTCGAATTGACCATCTATTTCAGGGAGAGATCGCAATTCCACCTAAATTGTCAAAAGATTAGAAACATTTGCCTTCAGTGGGAGGGTAAAATAAACCGCGCTGTGCAAGGGGTAATATTCCCAAGTTATACAAGTGGTCCATTCTCTCCAAATATATTTTAGTAGGAAAAAGGTGAGCGCGTTGCAGCTTGCTAAGACTAAAATCATATATGAAATTTAAAGCACAATGATTAGAGGTACAAATCTAACCCATAGCATCCCCCCTCTACCTATTACCATTTAGCATTAAGGCAGGCATTTTACACATTATTCAAGCTGGAATCTTGAAAACATTTTTAATCTATTTAACGGGGGGGGGGGGGCATTTCTGAGTTGTAAATCCCGAGTTGGCGGTAGGTAATGGGTTATTACAGTGGGGCCATTAATAACACCTAGTAAAGTTACCGAAAACAGATGAAGCTATGAAAATATTGTATTTTGGGCATGCATAGTATTAGTGAAAAAAAGTTTTTAAAAGATTCAGTCTTTTGCCTCTGATAATCGTCCTTCTTAGTTAATCGACAGACTTTGCAATCACGTAAGTGTACACAAGCAGCGCATTGTCGGTGTCTTCTGCAAATAGATTTAATTTATGCAAAAAGCCTTATTAGATTCTTATTTCTAATGTAAGGGAGGGGTGGCTGATAAAATAGGGTTAAGAAGTGGATTGGACAAGTGTTCTTGAGTACATGTAAAACTCTTTCCACTGACAACTAGTTTCCGGAACCAGGTAGTGTATTGCTGAAGATATTCCACAACACCATGGAGGGAGGGGAGGGCATTGTACGCGTGGGGACTTGTAAATATGTCTGACTTTTGGTACGGGTAACATTAAGATATGAAGTGTTGAAGTTTCAAATTTGTCAGAAAGGAACAGCAAAAGTGACTAAAAGGGAAGCAACCGTGAACCGATTTTCGTTCCTCATTCTGTTATTTGAGGTGCCCTGCTATCGCAGACTAATTTATTCTACGGCTCTGTATTACTCTTCTCAAGGTTTAAGGGACTCGCATTTGATGCTCTTTAGTGCAGAACTCTTTAGTCTTTGGCCATAGCCTCCCAAACGTACTCTCACTAGATTGCCTCACATTATATTACCGAGCATGCACATCTCGAACGGGCTTTTGTACGCATGTTTACTATTCAAGCCCCCTTCCAGCGGCTGTTCTAAGGAAGTAGGCTATCTTCCCAGTAAATTTCGCCTTGAAAATTCTGCCCTGTAGACGCTGCCCAGACTTAGTGTTTTCGTTGCAGCTTTGATGCCCTGGTTATGGGCCCAGATCCATGTACGAATGTGGTGGGGGGACAAAAAGATCAAACGTGGACAATTTCTGAGGCCAATAGTGTGGGGGGCAAAGCAGCTGTTCTTTTCCCATCCTGAAAAGTGAGGGGGACGAGTCACCCCATCCCCCCAGAATCTACGCCCGTGGCCCTGGTTCGCCATCCTTCTACTTTCCATTTATTTGGTTGCATGCTTGCTTTAGTTACTTGCCTTAAGCAGTAAGTGACTGAAATAGGCACGCGAGTAAAAGAATGGAAAGTAAGAAGAACGCGGATCAAGGACATCAAAGGTGGTTAAATTGCTTGGCGAGTTAGCTCAGTCGGAAGAGAGCTGGTCTGGCAAGCCGAGGGTTGTTTATGGTTGGAATCCATCTGCGGTCATTAGTATGAAAACTCCTGCAGCAAATGGATTCCTGGCATTAGTTGAGGAAGGATAAAGGGGTGAGGAAAGGGACTGGACACGCAACCCCACTATGCCGAGTCTCAGTTCATGTGATTTTCAACCACATCACGTCCTCTAAGCGCAGATGTAGTCATAGGGGACTACCTTCACCGTTACTCTGATAAGAGCAGGATTTTTTAATGTTTGGGTGTTAGAATCGGAGGACCCAATTAAGCAATCATCAGTCATTCCTTATTGTTGTATGGTGTTGTAAAGCTGGACTTCTCAATTGTACTGTATGTAGTTGTTTGTGTTAACTAAGGACATCTTCTAAACCATTTGAAACGAAGCCGGAGAAGCTACTACTTATCCTATTTGGATGTGATACATATGCAATCGTTTATGTGAGATCTAGTACGTTTGCATTGTTTTGAACTTGCGTCTACATCTGAGCAGAAATTGATTATACAGTAATATATTTTTAATGTTAAGCGTGTGTAACCTGCATTCCAGAAAACTTAGCGTGAGCTAACAACACAAATTGCCATGTCTTATATTACTTTCTCGTTCTCAATGCAAAATGTTTGCCAACCTTACAGCTGCATTTGTAAGATACAAAACAGAGCAGGGAAATGCCTGATTATGATTGTCTTGTTACTTTATAATGGCTCTTTTGGTACCCTACTGTTCATGATGGTAAGCGCTGCATCGTACAGCCGTTTGTCAGTATAGAGTTACTACTTGTAGTTTGGTACTATGTAGGCACAGCAGTTTGCTCTTTGATCAGTAAAGACTGGGTAGCTTACTTTGTTACATTTTCGTTTATTAAAATTATCTCTCGCTAAGAATTGGCTCACTATGATTAACGACATGCGGGGACTTGTAAATTGAGCCATTGTGGCAAGTAGGCTATTGCTTTTGGGAAGAGTTGGTGATTGCTAATGGCCTTGTCCTAATAAATTTGACTACACTATGCAAATCTTATTATTAAGTATTTACGTTTTAAGTGCATGACTCAATTTGATGCTATGATGTTGTTGTCTGGTAGTTAGATGCAAGCACCGGAGTGGATTCCAAGTTCTTATAAAATCAATATCTTGTCCATTTCCAATGGACGAGTTACATGCTTGTTTTCCCTGATATCACTCCTTTTCAAAATAAACAATTGAAATTTTAGAATCGCCTAAACTCCGAAATGGAACAGGCGTCCCCCTTCCAAGCTTCTATTTAAGTTCTTTCTTCTATTTTCCTCGGATAAAAAAATGGTAAGTTGAAATCTGTGTTGGACAGCTGAAGATGTTACATTTGAAATCTTCATCTGTTGACCTATAAATTGCCTTCTTGGGTATCAGTTGGGAGGAAGCAGACAATCTGGAAAAGATCGCCTCGAAAAACTGATATATTCCAAATTATTTATTTTGGCAGTTGCTGGTGACAAAAAGTAGTGTACATCCATACTAGCCCTATCAGATTCATTTAGTCGATTCTTAATGGTATCTATATCTTGTCTCGATTGTTAAGCTTCTTTTTATCTGTAAACATGTTATTAGAGTAGAAATATAGCATTTTTGGAGAGTGATAGTAAGAGAGAGAATCCCTCAAGCTCTTTGCTCCTTGTATGTCGTCTGACCTTCAGTTTTCTACTTATACCTTGTCAGACATGTCTTGGGCATTCCATTACTGTTATCTCGTACAGTTTCTCACACCTGGTTATCAGAAGCAGTCTTAGCCTTACATCACCCACCATTTTTCCACTCCTAAAGGTGCTCTTGAGACTTCCTTGAGTTCTTTGTGACTTTGCCACAGATCTTGTACTTTTTCATCGAGTAGCTCAAAAATTGTAGCTCTAATGATTTCCAAAGGATGAAAGTAAGACATTATCAAAATATCAACTGGTTTGTTTAGAATAACATTAAACCATTGCGAAAATTTCTTCGAAAATATTTCCTGTCGCTTTTCAGGGTAAAAGAATGCGCCAATAGCCACCTCTTACATCACTGTCATCAAAATTTTCGGAAGATGGCCTACTCTGTTGCGTCATTGCATGCCTTTTGACCATGTTTTCACGACCAGTGTCTTTCGTTTTAAGACCTGCATTGCATTTCTGTACGTATTGAGGAGGATGTCCGGTCCCTATGCCACCACGCGTTTTCCCCTCTCGCTCTCAGAACCAGTCCATTCTTTCTGTGATTATGTTTAAAGCTAACACTACCAAAGTGTCAGTAAATTTGCGGCAATTTTTTTGTAGAATGGCTTCATTGAAGAGCTATCGTGTAAGGTTTACTATTTCCTTATCTTTCTTAGTTCACGGAAAAGAGTGCATTTCATGTTTCGGACACGGAGAAAGTGGAGGTTGATATGATGTTTGCAAAAGGAAACTTCCCAGTTCACTTTGACAAAACACGGGAACTCACCATTTTGGAATTGCCGTATTTCGACAGAAAGTTCTGTATGCTTATCCTGATTCCCAACGGAAATCTGACAGCGGTAGAGAATGGCTTGACACCAGAAATAATTTCTTCATGGAATCTACGATCAGGGGGCATGAACATTCACGTTTATGTACCAAAATTCAAGTTAAATCAGGCAACTTCACTAAAAGATATACTTATGTCCATGGGAATACAGGATGTCTTCTCTGAAAGTGCAGCCGATTTATCTGGCATCACTGGAACGAGAGACCTTTTCGTTTCTTGTGCATTTCACAAAGCGTACGTTGAAGTTGACGAAGCTGGTACTGAGGCAGCCGCAGCGACAGGAGTTGGAATTGCCCTTCGATGTATGCCCATGCAGATCCGTGTGGATAGACCATTCCTGTTCCTTATTAAAGAAAAAGAGACTTCATCCATTTTATTCTCTGGTAGGGTGATGAATCCTCTGCTTTGAAACGCACTGGGTTGATTAGTCGATTAATCGGTTATAGCTCATGGATTAGCGATTAGGAATCTATTAGGTTAACTAGGTGCATTAGATATCATTTTGCCAATTTGTGTATATAATTTTATATCATTTAAAGTCGCAACCTTATGCATTTGTACACATAAACAAATTGAAGTAAAATAAACGTATAGTGTAGCACATCAACTAGGACAAGCTTGGATCATTTAACTTTTGAACAGTGAAATGTTTGGAAAATTTGTTTCCATTTTATTTGTCCATAGATGCTGTATGCTTTTAAAAGAGATTCTGTACTAGTAGGGGGTTTGCCAAGCCCAATATCACGGTGAAAAGTCATGACGTCGTGAAATTTTGTTTCGTATTTTGAAGTCAGAGATTTTCGGACAGGTAGAGCTTTTGTTGAAATAATCTAGGATGCAGTTTTGCAGCATTGATATTGGTATAATAGCGAAAGTCTTGTGTGCCAATACAGCCTACTGTATGCGCCATTGTGATGGAAGTATCGTATACGTGGAGCGCAGCACATGGTAAAGCAACATTGATTAATCTCGTAAGTCATCAGTAGTGGCATAGCGGTACTGTGTACACGGTACCATCAGGTACTGTGCTCTGTCGTCTGCTCTCGTGAAGTGGGAAACCGTATTTCGAGAGGTAGGACAGAGAAGGGCATGCAAGCATGACGAACATGGATAGAAGGGGAAAAGTAACCCCGTTCCTAGTATTGGCTTCCGCCTTGAGTAGGGTGAAATAAGAAAAAATGTCAATTAAAGAATATGTCACAGTGCCATGGTCACCACCTTAATCCTTTTTCGGTAACCATTAAATTCTTATTTACAGCATACCAATCAGATAACACTTAGTTAATAGATGGTTAATAGAATGATTTGATTGGCTTACAAGAATCAATGTTAGTAATTGTCAAGAGGAAATATTGTCACTTTGTAATAAGAATTATATGGTTAAGCATGCCATGTACTTACGTGTGAATTCAACAAATGCAGATATGATGATTCGAATCGTATAACAACCATTTTAGTGGTTGTTATGTCATCATTGTTAAGGAACAGAGGACCGCAGCTGCAGCAAGTGTTAAGAATCTGTTGTTCCGTCTTACACACGTGATCTTGATCTTGAAACAGTTGATCAGGAGCAATCGGAATGTGCTCTCGACCATTTCATTTGAGGTCATTCGTCAGTGCCCTATATTACAAATACCCGTTTAACTACGATTCAGTGTATTCCATTTAAATACCTATTTCCATGCATGCATCATTGATGAAGTGTTAAATAAAATGTCTTCCGTCCAAATACTTCCTTCCCCAAAAACGTAATAGATGAAGTGTTAAATAGAATATCTCCATTCAAATACTTCCTTCCCAGAAAACATGATAAATGAAGTGTTAAATAGAATGTCTCTATTCAAATGCATCCTTCCCAGAAAACATAATAGATGAAGTGCTAAGTAGAATGTCTCCATTCAAATACTTTCTTCCCAGAAAACATAGTAGATGAAGTGTTAAATAGAATGTCTTCCATTCAAATACTTCCCTGAAAACATCGTAGATGAAGTGTTAAATAGAATATATACCACGGAAATACCTTCTACACTGGAACATCATAGATAAAGTGTTAAGATTATCTGAATCCTGACCATGCTGAAGCAATGCAATTAGAACAGAACCAATTTCTTTTAAACATTTTTTTCTTTTGACATTCCTCTAGAATGTCACAGACCCCCTGTCAGTAATGAAACATACATTCAAGGATTCAAAGGACCACAAACAGTACTGAGAACAAAGTTGTGGAGTGACAATATCAACTTGATCATGAATAGTACAACTTCAATCGATAAAATGTTTAGTAATAGTGCTTCTGCGAGCGTGACTCGTAAAAGTGTAGATGTTTCCGTTTTCTGAGCAACAATTTTTTACTACGAGACAAAGTCACGTGCCAGGGTTTCCTGCAGTGGTCGATGCAGAGGGAAAAGAAAATGCGACGACAATGACTTCTTGCAGGATAGGGAAAGTTTTGTAGCCACAATTATCTTCATAGTCTGCTCTCTATTATGTGTTCAGGCTCTTTATCTTTACACTGGGATGCAGATCCCTCATTTGCTCCGCGCTTCGTATGTCACAGAACCGAAGTAATTCGAATATGTAAACAAACAAGAGTTAAGCCTGGCCATCCGAGGAGGCAGAAGCATAGGGAACACTTTGGGTCCTGCTTTTCCAGCAAAGTGAGGGGCGGAAGTGCGTAACCATAGTTGGCTGAAGATTTTAAAATTGGGTACGCTAAATTTCATCATTTATTAAAGCCACGGATGAAATTAAGAGATCAAGAACATCGAAAGAAATTCGGATGACATCTGTAACCTTTTCTTAAAAAAAAGGAAGGTTTTTTTCATAAGTTTCAGAACGTTAAACTTTAGAATATGGAGAGTGTAAGGACGTAATACTGCTTTTGAGGGGACCTTTGGAAAGCATCAAAGACCGTGAAATCGATTTTGTGATTGCGTACATAGTTTTTAAGCCGTATTTAGGTGCATGTAAAAAGAGTACAGAAAGCCGTAAAACAGGCTAACTGCGGATTATAGTTTGTGGTGAAAACCTTTAATGAAATGTACGGTTTTTTAATGTTTTGGCACTTTGGTGTGTTGTATAGGAAAAGAGACGTGTTCGCGGAATGTTCCGTCGGTACCGTTCCATTTATTGCCTTGCAACTGTGCCAATTCCAGTTGAAGTGGAGCTTCGTTTCGCGTGCTTAGATTTCCATCGTGTTTTTTTTGTTTTTCCTCTTGTTTGATAAAGTGCAACAGGTCATTTCCTGACAAACCAAGCCTATCCTATGTCCATTTAACACTCCACATCTATATTAGAACTTCAGGTTTTACTTGTATCTTTTTCTAAGTGCCCCCGGCTTGGCCTTAGTTGTCAAGATTGTGCGGTACAACCACCCCAACTTAGTGACTTCCCAAATTGGCAGCATTTGCTTAACACGAGCATCTTTTCGATGATAGTGACCACACACAGAAATCGGCACTCAGTCCGCAGTACCAGTTGATCTTACAATATCGCAATCAATTTTATGTGTTTCTTTTTCAGTATATTGTATATTTCAAATTTTTTTCTATAAGTGTCTTACTTTAGTGTAAACCACATCTGTTGTGAATGACTGTCCTTGACGTTATGTTATCGCGTATATCTCCGTAAACATAAAGCAGAGAAACGATACATTATACTATTAAATCCGAAGACGGAATTTTATCAGTGCACATTTAAGAATGTTATCGAAACAATACAATTGGTTGTTCATCAACATTCGAACAAACCTGACAAGGACAATGGAAAGAAACGGAAGTCAGGCCGTGTTTGATTCGCGTGGACGAAGCCCTCTGTACAAGTCTTCCAATTTATCCTAAAGTATACTAGAAATCAATATGTCGATGCTACACAACTAGAACGAACGTTCATACAACGCCAGATTGGCGCTGTTTTGACCAATCGGGGTCGTAGAACTGAGTAGTTAACTGGAAAAGCCCAGAATCTTCTTTGTCTACAAAGTTCGCTTTTATATGGACTGATTCCGGAACAGTCAAGTGAAGGCAGACCTAGCCGTACCTGTTATACGGAAGAGGTCATCCGTATGCATTTTCACGCGGTTTGGGTTTTCGAGCAAGTGCTGCTCGTGCCATTGCTTAGTAGTGGTTTTAGTTTTGAAACCTGAAGTAGCTGTTTTCTTATAGGAGCCGAAGCTTGGTGAACACAGGCTGGAAAGTGCTGCTTGAATCTTTCACCAAATCTCAGTCGTGCGACCGACATAGCTAGTCTTACACTGATAAGAAAATTGGTATGCAACAATGCTGCAATTTCCGAAAGGCAAACGTCGGTGATCAGTTGAGAATGCTTTCTTACTGGCAGTACGTGCACGTGTAGTCATGGCGCCGAAACACTTCTCTGCGGCCTTTTTGATCTGATTTTCGAAGCGGCGAAACGTTAACAATCCATGGTAGTTTTAAATACACAGGTAATTTTAAGGGGCAAATGCTTTTTCACTGGGTCGAGGACATCTTCAGGATAACCGTCAAACAGAGAAATTTGCTTTAATATATCGATTTGTGGCTCCAATTTTTATTTTGAACAGGTCATGAGCACGTGTTGATACGGTTGACCCTTGCGTGTTTCTGGGCAGGAAGAAATCCAGGAGATATATTGACTAGTAAACTTGAGTTTCTATGCATCCTCTCCAAAGATGAAATTTAATGCCTGGTGTAATTTCTTCAGTTTCGTGAAAGATTCATTTTAAAGAAGGCAAGAATGACTGAGCAGGTTCACTAAAAACCTTAAGTTGGTGTCACTCAATCATTTATTTTATCTCAATTACTCTTCACTCACAGTTGTTCTGTATGATGTTGATACTGCTCTTCTCTTACTCTTATCTGAAATACGACATCTCGTGCTTATGTTCGTAAGTGCACTGCCTATTCTAAACTGACCTGTAGTTTTGTGTTAAAATACAATGGCGAACATTTTTATAATAGGAGTTTACGAGAGCTAGCTAATTTAAATACATCAACAAGTTTGTCAAGTTGAAAATTGTTAGCAATGTCCCGTTCGCCGCCTCCAAATTTTCCTGCAAAATTGAGCAAGCTAGATATTTCACCTTAAGCAACGTCGTAATGACTCGTGAGATTCTTGATGTTATACCATCAGGAACTGTCCCTTGGTACTGACTGCAAATTTAAGGTCTGATTTGGACGAATTACGAGATCGACTTCCCAGAGAAGTGGTGGGACTTGTCCCCCAGTCCCCTGTAGCCACGCCTCTGGTCGTCAGCGTATCTTTTGTGTAAAAGTGGACGAATATTTGGCTGGACATTTAATTCACTTCGATTTTATTAACCTCCAATACGTCCCCATTTAACACTTAGCAATTTCTTAGCTCAATACTGCAGTTGTTTCTCACCTCACATTGCTTCAAGGCTCTTGCATCCAATTTCTTTCTGCTAAGTTTATTTTTTCCTCCTGGCAGCACGCAATTTAATCGTTCTGACTAACCTGCCGTTAATGCCTGCTGAGAACTTGTGTCATAATTGCACATAACGCTCGCCTTACTTTTTATCAAAGCATATACCCAATTTATAGATGAATGTACATCACATGTACACCATTTCATAAAAAATGTTAAGTAGCCCGAAAATTTTGTTTCAGGATTTCGCTGACGCATAGTACCAATTTGGTACAATCGCGTATAAGTTATTAGCGCAGCAAAAGCCAAAGTAAAGATATATAGCGTATATAGGTAGTTTTTGTCGACAACATGATGAATAATTCGTGTGCAATTGTAAAAAAGAAAAATTGATCAACAACAGTTTGTTCTCGTCCTAAACTATCCTATCAACGATAAAACACATCGTGTAGAATTGCATCATTTATCAGATTATATTATCATAATGGAGAGGGTGTGAGTGAATAAACAATAAACTTCTCGCTTCAATACGATAATTTCTGTTTGTATTTATGGTCACAATAGTGAAAAGGTTATGGTCACACCAGTGTCCGAGGTAGTTGCAAGTAGGAAACGTTGACCTCCAAGATGAATTCTGAAGTACAGCAAGGGTTGATTTAGATTACAGAATTTGACTAATATGTCATCCTAGCTTTCCGAAATGCCTATGCTTTAACAAGGCTTTTTTTAGTGCTCTTTTAAAGTTAAGTCACGTTTTTATTATCATAATAATTTTTTAACAATCTCTATTCTGACAAGCTTTGGTGTTGCTTGGAGTAAATATGTGATGATAGTAACTTGATATGATAGTTATTAGACACACACAACAAACTACATATGAACTACTAGGGTACGTACTATCTGTAATGTACTTCATATCACAATTTAGTACAGAAAGAAGAAAGTGTCATCGATGTAATTGCTTGGAAGCTCAGATAAAGCCCCCTCTCGTCTACATTGATCAACTGTGCAAAGATGCTGTATTACCAATCGAAGTTACAGAATACCCGACAAAGATATCTGGAGAAGTTAAAATCATACAAATTGTGATAGCGTTTTGTACTTGACTCATGATTCTTACTATAACTTCTTTCTGTGACTAGCAACATCTGTCCTGATACTAATAGTCAGGTTTCTAATGTAATTTCCTTTTTCTCGCCTTAAAGATTAGGAAATGTATACATTTTTGGGAACTTTATGCCATACCGTATACAGAAATTTATGTTTACATTTTTGTGGCAAAATTTTTATGGCATCCATCTTGACATATAAAATGGCCACCCTCATAAATATCAGACTGATGATAAATCGCCTTGCAGCCCAAGCAAGGCAGCAATTTTGGCCTTAATACATGTAATTCTGACCAGGAATCTGTTAAAAATAATGAAAGATATTTCCATGGAACTTATGCAAAGTAAAACATTGTTAGCATCTTTATTTAGAGGGTTACATATATAGGCTACTAACCAAAACTTAACATTTTGTTTGACATTATTGTTTACAATGGCAACACACTAGGTTGAAGTCAATGTAATAAAATCTATGTGAGGTCATGAGTACATCAGAGGTCATTTTCAGCAATCATTTTCAATAATCGTCATCATCCGATGCATGGTGGTCGTAGAGGTCTTTTTTATTTTCTCACTGGGTCCCGCACATAAAAAGATCAGTACAAGGTAAGTTTTTGGACCTACAGGAGCAATCTCCTTTGCACTGACAGCGTACTATGTCGATGATGGCCCTTGGTGCTGGAGGAACGTCAGTTATGATCGGTGTTAGTTGGCTATTATGATCCTCATAATATCCGTTGTGCTGTGCATCCAGTGCTGTTTGGCAGGTGATATTCGCTTGACCCCGTACATAAGCTAGCACATGCACCCTGAGCACATGCTACTTGAGGGCACCAAATGTGGGTGATGTAACTTTTCACCATCCGTCATGTACCTACAGACGAGGTACGACCTGATATTGTAAATTGAGTAGCATATTTCCATATGTGTTTACTCCATCATTTATATTTAGTGCTATTAATGACTGCAAATATTGAGATAGCCACCAACATCAGAAGCACATACTTGGTTTATATGTTTTTGGCCTAAAACGTAAGTTTCCGCGTTTTGGAAACTAGAATCTCTTTCCTTTCTAGTTCTAATTTAGTTTTCCTTTCGGTTAAGACGCGGTTAAAATTTGTCAATCTACTAATCATTTTTACAATTGAAGTCATGAAAATCTGAAATTTTCTGCAGCGTGGCTGAACAGCCTCATCATTTTTATTTGGTACAAATTACTTCGATGCCATATAAGTAAAACGGAGAGAATTTGCAGATTCATCAGTGGCATGTTAAAAAATCCAAGATGGCCACAAAAAGCGAAGTGAAAAAGATGAAAAATTGATTTTTGCATGAAGTATATCCTGAACCTTGCAAAAACGTATAGGTTTTCTAATCTCCAAGAAATGTGAACAAACATGTTTTTCAGAATATTACCAACCCGACTATAACTACCAATCAAAAACTAAACACACAAAACTCTTTATCAGATCATGATCAAGAGTTAGTCATCAGCAATGAGAGCATTCAGAATGAGTTTTGTTATCTAGGAGCACTATTTACAGACAATAATTATGACACCAAAGAAATAAAAATAAGTTGCAAGACAGGCTGCAACTTCACTGACCACCATCTGGAAGGGCCAGTAGATCACCATCTTAACAAAATTGCTCATCTTAAAAAGTCTGGTGTTGCCAATTGCTACTTATGGTAGCAAATGCTGGTTCACCAAGCAAACAGACAGAAAGAGAATTCAAGCATTTGAATACTGGTGCTACAGGGGGTGCTCCTTATCAGCTTGCGCGAGCGAAAAACAAACGAGTATGTTAAACAGATGGTGGGCGGAAACACGCTGCTCAGTGACATTGACCATCGCAAAATCGCCTTTCTAGGACACATTGCCAGAATAGATGAGCTTAGTAAAGACATCCTGACTGGCAGTGTTTTTGGCACAAGGAGACGAGGAAGGCCATCCACACGCTACCATGACAACATCAAGAAGATCACTGGCTTGTCCGTTGTTAAGGGCATCAGGTAAACGCAGGATAGACAGCAGAGAAGATTCTGCATGGGTGCCACAAAGAGTCGTGCAAAGACTGGAATAAATCTGATGATAAATCTTGGGATTTCGGCAGTCTCTCGCATTATGCCTACCATGTACAGCCTGTGGCACATTCCTTCCGTTTGATAAGCCAATCTTTCGTGTTACAATGCATTACTATGGTGGTTCACTCTCCCTTGTTGCTCCGTAGAACATGCCCATTCTTGTATTACTGATCGAATCTCACCGATATATAAAACTTTGGTATTAGGACATGGAATTTCTCTTATTCTTTGTAATAGAAATTTTTTTTCTAAATACGAACAAAATATTTTAGAAACTCTCTTTCCCCCTTCTAAAATCGTACCCAGAAGAAGGAAATAAACTTTACGAAAGCTAGGTTCTGAGAAACCTGCTTGTTTTTATTGTTGTATATAGTTTTCAGCAATAGATTTAGGTCTGTTTTTT
>JAAAKL020010147.1:0-14579 GCA_010016065.2 Carybdea cf. marsupialis auct. non (Linnaeus, 1758)
CCTTAATTGATATTAAGTTCGGCACATGAAAAATTCGATGCATGAATCAACCTGCCGTATTTAATATTTAGGTTGACCTTAATTGATATTAAGTTCGGCACATGAAAAATTCGATGCATGAATCAACCTGCCGTATTTAATATTTAGGTTGACTTTAATTGATATTAAGTTCGGCACATGAAAAATTCGATGCATAGCCCAGGCCTTACTTACCCATGCCAGTACTCGGATTTGTTACCGTGATTTGGGAGATGAGTGCTACAGTTGAGCTTGATGTGCAATCGTGTTTTAAAATGATTATGGCATCCGCAACGAAAGCTCCCTACTGTGACCCATTGTATGGGATTCTACTCCTACACACATCATAACATAAAACCTTGTTTGCAATCTTTAAGGAAACATAACAATAATGAACTGGTATTTTTTATCGAAAATCAGCAGTACTTTCCTTCGTTATCTAGTTGACGTGAAAATCAAGAAAATCTCGTCGTTGACGAGTGGATGACGAGAGGCGGATGGGGAATGACCTAAATAAAGCATGCGCATCAGCGCTAGTCCCAGTCTTTCTCTATAATTTCTTCCTTGTCTAGTGGCTCGTCATGTGCTGCGAAAACTCCCTAATGTGCATCTTTGCGTCTAGCCACGCCTAGGATTACAACTACCACGACGCTTAGTAAACGGGGCAGTGGCTATGGTCCCATCAAAAGAATGATTTATCATTCTCAACCGCATGAGGATTGAGCCATTAACAGCGGCAATTGAAACCTGCAATCTTACACTTGGAACTATTTTATGTTGAAAGCCTACGCGATAATTCCTAGTGCCTTCACTTCGGACAGAGTCTATTTAAACAGGACTCCCAATGATTCTATTTATTAGGATAATCAATCGATCAGTAACTTCGGATTGGTTAGTTACGTTACTTATAATCAGTAATTGAATAAAGGTAACTCAATCTGAACCATTTATACATTTAAATACTTCGAATAAACCGGAATGGCAAAGTATACTTCCACTATATAGAGAAGCTCTAATATCTAAACAGTTTCTGCAGGTCAAGATAGGCACCGGCTGGAGCCTCTCCAATAAGTGGAAAGTTGGTTGGAAGATCCTCAAATAATCTTAGATATGGAAAAACACTTGTATTCAGACCATTTAAATAGCCGATAGTTGGTATGTGACGATAGTTGGTCTGTTGCAAATGGAGACAGCTCATCACGCGAGGGGAAAGAAAAGTGGTAGGAAGGTTTGGACATACTTACATAAAAATATTGTCTTTATATCAGCCAAGAAAATCAAGATAAAAGGTTCCAAGAAAGAGATTCACTACAAACATTATTCTGGATGCAGCAATGGTCAACACTGCAGAATTGAGTATCTGCAAATAACTCTGATATCAGCTTAGTAACGACTGAGTACCTTCTTGTTGCAAGCGCTCTCATCGTGGAATGTAAATCTGTGATTGGCACCTTGATAAGAAATGTTGGAAAGTCACACAGTCATTGCACATTCTGTGATGTCCCCACTTTGTGCAAGTCGTTAAGGTCGTATTTCTCATAGGTTAGCCATAATTCATAAGGAGCCTTGTGGGCTTTCAATCTCAGCTGTAACCTCAAATTAACTAACTTAACACAGTTCAATGTTTTGGCACAGAAGAAGATTTTGCTTCACTTTATGCAACTATGTTCTTGCCTCGACTGTTGTATCTCTAAGGCATTGCAACCATTGTGTCTAAGCAGCAATTTAACTTTGCAACTTTGTCTCACTCAAAGTTAGAAATACGCTGTCTCTACGCAAAGCTCTATCTATTAAACCTAATATCATGTACGATCATCGGTTCGCCATGGTTTAAGTCGTAGATCAACACATGTGGGTCCCGGATTCAAATTCCAGTGGTGAAACATTCTCGCTTTTCTCTAGTACCTCTTCAAAACTGACATTTAGAAGTTTATTGGGTACCCTTATCATGGGTGAGCATTGTTTCTGTCTGACTTAAAAGTGTTAAATCATGACCACTGTATGACGTCAACCAACCTGGCCTGTTAGTACCAAATTGTTAAGCATAACAACTGGTGATGGGCTGGGATTTCTGAGTAAACATATCCAGAAAAGCAATTCATAGTAAAGTAACAACTTACCGACACAAATGGATTGAATCTATTTAAATTGAAACGTAGTTTAAACGATCTGTTGATTGCCTCTAAATCAGTAATTGTACACAATCACCGGCATTCCCAAGTCAATACGCTGAAGCAGTCATATATATACTACAACCAGTTCTTTTATGGTTTGGTGATCCCTTCGATAAGGCGTCTTGAATGGTAAGTTTTTTGAAAATCACTTGGCCATTTACGCAAGCTGACTACATTAACCTACACTCTGAGTATTCCAGTTAACAAAATAATATCAAGCTAGCTCGATCAGTTTCATCAACAGCCTGGTATTTGCTGGTATCAGGAACTAAATGTTCCCTGGCTTTTGTGACACACATTCTTATATCGTTGTGATGTGAAAAGATCAGGTAATATCAGCCAGTTATATGGTGAAAAGAACTATGGTGATCTGTTTCCCCTCTATTACTGCCTTTTTAATGCTAATTTAAAATCCCAGTCTACAATACGAACGGCCATTCTAACTTCCAAGAAGTGAAACGAAACTGCATTAGTTTTGAATCAACTGATTACGTAGGGCCTTCATTCTGTGTCTGACAAATGAATACATACTAGCAATAACTCTAAAGAAACAGTCCTGTGATACACCACTGTATGCACTAAACTGAATAACTACATTCTGTCTTAGCATGGCGTAATCTATTTAGTACACTATGTGCCTTAATGGTTACTAATAAAGTTTTATTTTCGCCTACTACATCTGTACTTTGCATTCAAACAAAGCTGCCCGTAATACTACTTCACCTGTTTATGCAAGTTTATACATACTAGCAACAACTCTAAAGAAACAGTCCTATGGTAGAAGCGACACCACCATGTACGTCTACGTCAATGGCAGTGAGCTGCAACTGAAAAATTGCATCATCGCCTCATATCAGAGGCGCCGCCAGATTTCGGCGTGGTGGGGTGGAGGGGGTGGAGGGTAGGCTATTCCAAAGTGTACAAGGTCACCGAAGAATAAATGCAACAGGCAATGCAACGTATTTCCGCAGATCTCGACTTGTTTAAGTTAATGTTACACATTTGCTCTATTTCAGCGATACATCAGTTTCACGTAACATTATGTCCCATAATTCTATTTGGGGGGGGCTACAAACCTCACTTTTAAGCTATTTTTAGTGTCCTATGTACTCTGTAAAAAACGTTTGTATAGAGGCATTGTTAAACAACGGGTGGTATTTGCCCCAGGCTCCCAAGCTGGTTACTTGACCAGGTTTCAATAAATGGCACCTCGGCGAAACAAGTGTTTATATGCGATGTGTTTATACTGTATATGTACTTACAGCTACACCATAAATTACTAATTAAGTCTTTCTGGGGACCCACGGATTTGGTTTGGCCCACATTCACACTGGGTACTTATTTCCACATATGTGATTGTCAAAATAATAACAGCAATTTTAAAACATCTACAAAAAGCAGCCGGCAAGTAAATCCTATCAACAATTTCTTAAAGATTGCTAATTACATTGATTCCTTCCATACATACTTTGCGGTATATTGGTAAATTAATGCAACACAAGAAAATCTCCATCCTCAACTGACCAAGAAGATAAACACGAGAGCCAGGACGACTGTTCCATCTTCTGGACAAACCACTAAAAATCAGGACACTTAAAATTGTGCACTCTGTAGTCAAAATTCACTCGCTAAACTGAGTTAAACGAACAAATAGACATTAATTACAGTCAATGTTGCGGTGGAAACTATTATCAATGACTCAGTCCATTTATGATCCTAAGTCAATCTTTAGAGCATTTAATGTTGCTGGTTAATTTTATAAACTAGTTAGTAACATTTTGCCCGGAAAACATTCCACCACTATCGTTATTATTTTAGAATTATTCTGTACAATGAAATCACTCCAATTAAGTCAATATCAGCTGTTGAGACGTGTTGTCGTTAACCCGTTGAAGGTTGTTTGGCAGGTTAGCTGTAAATCAGGGTTCTTTCAAATTTTGATTCTCTCCTCCAATGGCCATTAAAATGCTAGAAAAAACTGACAAACTAGGATGTACCTCATCACTAAAGTGGCTATTTGATCGAAGACATTGATTATCGTATGTAATTTTTCTACCCATGAATTGAGGGAGCTTAGATTGGTCTTGGGTAAATCATTGGGTGGCTAAGCCCCCTTCAGCAACGCCACTGCCTCAAATACAAATGCATCTTACAATTGTTGTTCTTTCTAAGTACGAGTGAGGCGCATGGTTTCGACATAAGTCGATCAACAATCGCGAATTGTTGTAAAACGGCAAGAAAAACTGCAGAATAAGGTCACCATGGCAGGATGTCGCTACTTCACAGTATGCGTATTTAAGTGCTTTGGAGTCGATCTTGTGCATGGCGTAAAAACGACATCATCATCATCATTACCATCATCATCACCACCACAATCACCATCATCATCATCATCATCATCATCATCATCATCATCATCATCATCAACAGCATCATTCTCTTGTCATTCATCGAATCCTAGGCCACTGGATATTGAAAGATGCTCGATTTTTAACGATATAAAGAAGGTGCCAACGTTATAGACAGCATCATTTACCCTTGTAGCAGCCGAAGATGTCTTGGTTTGATTCAAAATAGGCTTGTTATCAAGAGCACCATAAGGACTTTGGCTGTTGGTTGGTTGCCCCTTAATTTCTTTAATACGATTATCAGATGGTATGTCTTCATTCCAGCGAAAATACACTAGTTGCAAGGATGCTAAGTGGGAAGAGATAAAAAAATTATCAAACCGTACCGTTGCATGCGATTTGCATGATAGTTATGATGTTAATCATGCCACTTTGGTGTAAGAGGTTGTATACGTTTATATAGGTTTGTTTCCCAGTGGTCTCAAACTTGCAGCGTCTTACTTCGGTGTACTCCCTAAAGGGCACATGGGCATGATAGCACAAAAGTTCCAAACTCAGTCCCTCTGGAGCTGGGACGTAATTGTAGCTTTAAAGCACCTTTGAATGAGTGTGACAAAGACAAGGCTCTATGTAAATGTCATGTATGTTATAGTATTTCCTTGAAAATGTGACATGTGCCGACCGTCATCAGGAGAGTTCATCTAGAGTACTTGAATAGCCCTCTTGTCTGGTTAACATGCCGCCTTCAGAGTTGTGTTCGTTTCATACAGTGAAGGTTAATAAATCTATTAGTGAGATATGTGACTCAAAACATGTCATCAAATCTCCATCGGTGTACTATGCTCTGTCAATTTACCTCACATGCTCTTCTTCGTGCACTAAAGACGACATGTCGTGACCAGTGTCCGAAAAATAGTTTTGAACAATGATTTTTTTATCTCCCTATACTTCCACGTGTCTACTCACACAATTCTTGCCTTAATTCCTCAACGCATATTCCTAGTTTGTCCGTAGGAACTTTCGTTTCTGTAGAACATGCCGTAGAAATATATTTCATTACGCATAAAGCAATATATGAGCCACTGTAATCCACTGTTGCCAAATCCTCGCGCAAGTAGCCTCCGACTTTTGTTTCGCCCTCTTAATTGACTACCATTCCGAAACTCCTCGTACAAAAGATTTTTCCCCCTTATCTACCAGTCCTTCCTATCATTACCCTTAGCTTATCTTACAAGAGCTTAAGTAAACTATGGTGTAACGATTGTTCTTTTAAGTGATCCTTTCGTTGCCTTTCTAAATGCTACAATTATTTCCAGATTTGATACTTAAAACAGAAGATTCAGCTGGGCACTCCAATTTCAATAACATTGGTACAATGCTTCAGGTTTGTATTTATTTACCCTGAAAACTCATTCGATTCTGTGAAGACACTGAAAGGTTTCAAGTTTTTTACTTATCTTGATCTCATGACTTAAACTGTTCTCTTGAATGAATGAGTTGTGATTCTCGAATTATGTCGGGTTCGTATAATATTTCAACTCGCTGCTACGAAATGTTTTAAACTCCCAAACACTTAAGTTCAACACCACTTGAAAATACTCAGATAAGTGTCTCAGTCTTTCTGGAGCTTTCTGAGAGATGATCGTCTATAACTCCATGAAATTCTCTCCCTCGAGTGAAATTGAACCGTTAAAATGTTGTACTAGCACAGTTGCCCCTGCTAGCCATTTGACCAATCCTTCATCTATGACAAGAGAAAATGAATCGAAATCTGAAACTATGAGATAACAGGAATCTGTGTTTGCTTCTCTCGGTCCAAAGACGTCAAGGAACTACGTTTATCACTGATCTCTGTGGTTTTAAGAAACTGCACGGCATCTCTGAATGCCACAAAATGTTCCAGATCTAAATCAAACCGAGATACCTAGTCTGCCAAAGCTTCTCGGAGTAGATTCTTTTCAGATGTAAAGACCGACTTGCTACAAAATCTCACTTTTTTTAAAAAACCAGGAATCAATTACCTTTAACAAGAAGGGCACTACAAAGCAATAAAAAGTGATCGTTTCGCCACATGATCAGATTACTGAGTCAAGCATGAAATCCATCGCAGTGCCACGGGTGGTGTCAACTAGCTCTGTATCACACTATTTCTTGTCTTGTAAACGTTAGTCCACGAGTAAAAGTAAGAGTGGTTTAAAACATCCCCAAAATGCCTTAAGTTTTCTCAGCATTTCTCGGCATCCCAGCGTTTTGACCTTCCAGCCCCTCAGTATACTGATGTTTTCTTAATTGTTTTTAATGACCCTCATCTACTCTTAAATGTTCTTCATTCATTCTTAAGATTACGTCATTTATCCCTTATCATCGATGCTACAGACAGACAATCTAGTAAACCTCTCTGTATCTCTTTCATTGCCTTGTACTACAGTATGCAAACAGATCAAACTATCAATCTCATCCTATCCCATGTGGTCATCCATAACACCATCAATGGTGCCACTGGGTCCAGAAGGCAGCTTTAATCGTCTTATTAAATTGCCTTTGCACAAATGGTATATAGAAGTGACTTCTTTGCATATTCTTATGTTTGCGGCATTTTGCAACTCCTCACTCTTATGTATAGCACTCTTATTAGAAAAACTCTGCTGCATTTGGAACCTACGCGGAATCGTGCCAATACCAGATCATAGAGTGGCACCCAAACTTTCAAATCATAGTACTTCAATTTGAAAACTAACCTCCAGCGACCTCGCCATTGTCAGTGTTGTGCACGGGGACCTTGGCAATGTAAATTTTGACGTGTCTGACTGTATGGTTGTAATAACTCTATTCCCAAGAACGGCCTCGTAAATTAAGTAATATCTAGCAGAGAAAGGAAATTTCTGGGTGAATCTGACGGACGGTATATAAACAGTCAGCAAGTTGAATCGCAGTGGTTTCTTATTGCCCATTGTACGGCTCCTGTGAACATCTTCGTGCACGTCAGGAACTCTATGATGGGAAACCTGTGTGTATCTAGCAATTCATTGTCACTCTACCATTTGCTGCTATGCTTTAAATGAAGAGGACGCCGTACACAAAAGGCAGGCCTCAAGACGGAATAATATTTATCTCCGTGTCCAGTCATGCAACAATCTGTCATGACAAGAAAGATGGTTTGCATTAAGCCAAAAGCACTATGTCTTACTGGGTACTGGGTGATTCAACAGAAGCCCGATCATATATCTAAATAAACACCAAAGATCCACAAACTCTTTCCAACAGAAATCCATACAATTCCGACAGGGTGTTACAGGTAACGTCCTCAGCACAAAAGCGTCGTTTTATTCGTGGTTGAACGTATGTACGGCAAACCCCAAAAAACAGAAAGGCTAAGATAATGCAAAGCTCATTCTTAAACTTGATAAACCTTTACATGGGTTGCAAATATCCTTAAAAAGTAAATTTGTGGCTTATCACTAAAAACGTTCTAACTATGAAGAAAATCACGTAACTTCCATGCGCCAGATTTTATCTTGAATCATATCACAAACGTGAGTTATGGAATGAAATGTGCGCTGTACTGCAGTTTTGAATGAAAGTTACTTATAAACGTGTCTTTAGGGAAAACAGATCTTTGAGAATCGTGCCTTCATCAAGTCCACGGCGATTATATCGCAATGTTAAGAAAGGACCAAATCTACATTTCTTTATAGTATAACTTGACAAAACTCGATATTAATGACGGAAATCTTTCATTTCATTAACGATGCTGTCATAATTCATGTAACCTCTTGACTCTGTATTCATGTTCTATGGGGAAAATACTTCCACTTGTGAAGTTAAATTTGATCTGCTACCCCCTTTCCACATGTATTGTAAAATAGATGATGATGTTCCTTAGAAAAAACCCAACCTTATTTGGCGCCCTTGTGTGTTACAATATTGACCTACAGGTACTGAAGATGATCAACTCTAGCAGAGCCACGAACATCTGTAACGAGGTATTAACTTCTCTTTCTAAGCAGAATTAATAAAAAAGCATAACTCAACTTTTTAAGAGGATGACAAAGAAGGAAGTCAAATACTAGAGAGTAAACAGTACTATATTGGAGATATCGAAACTCTGCTAGACTAACGAGGTTAATGGAAGAAAGGGGAGGTAATATTAAGAGAATGAACTAGATACAAGACACGGTAGTGTAGTTATCATCATGGCGGATATTGATGCAGAAACAAGTCACTTACTACAGTTTCTGCTGAAGTTATAAGTACAGGGCTGTAATCCATATATGCTTATCGAGCGGTTACAAAAAATGCTGCATTGTAACTTCCCAATTTCAATGAATGACTCGTATCAAGTTACTTACTGTAACGTCTTCCCACACTTTTTGAAAGTCTGCAATAAGACTAAACTAGATTGGAACAAGTAAGCACAGTAACAATGGATGGATAAACCATTTTAAATATTACATACGAGTAAACACTATATATCTTCTATTTGAGGTGTTAACAAAATCGTTCAAAACAAACTTCAGATTACGGTGAGCTAACATAGAATGAACAACAGAACACATAGTCTTATAATATTAAGTGAACACTCACTGTGCACTAAAATAAGGATTTCAATAGCAACTCATATGGAAGGACACAACAGAGAAAGATACATAAGACATGACCAAAAGGACTGGCATTGACTCTAAAAAAATTCTGAAGTACATTGATATAGCTGAAATTGTGACATGTATGATTTCGTAGTAATTTTACCAAATTCAACAGGAATTGAAACTCTTCTTTTGTTGCTTCAAGAAAGTCTTTTCGAACGGCCAAAATGAAATTAACTAAACTAATAAACATGAGATATTACATGAGGTATATAGTGACATTATGATTGCAAGACGGACTGGGTAAATGCATTTTGGAGACAATGTGATTTCGATTTGTAAGGCAATCAGTTCCTTAAAGATAAACACTTGGATATTCTAAAATGGACTATAATTTCTTTTTTGGCTAGAAAAACGGTGTACACCACGAGTGAGAATTTTGTCGTGCAAGTGCAAAATCTTCGTAGGCCATGAGACAGTGCTTTACAGAGTAGAAGAGAGGGCCTACAATCTATTAGAAAAAATTTGCAGCGGACGAAAGAGAAAGCTTTGAGAGGCACAAGAAAGAACTTTCGCAGAGCAAGAGAAAGGCAAAATCGCGAGTACAGAGAAAAAACCCAGCCCCGTGGGGCCTTAGAAAGAGTTCGCTGATTATGATGGCGAGAGCCTCTCAAGCTATAAGAGAGAGCTTCTCAGTTCACGAGAGAGTCTCGCGAGACATTGGAAAGAGCTGTGCAAAGCAACAAAAAGAGCCCAGAAACCAGAAGGGGGGAGAGAGAGAGCCTTGCCAGCCATGAGTCGGAGGAGAGCCCATAAAACATGACGGTTGCACGGAGGAAGATCATGCTCAAGAAGAACAAAAGTGAGGAAGAACAACTACAGTAACCAATCAAGGAAAAATAGGATATCTAATGATGAGTGCAATTGGAAAGTAAAGCAGGTTGCAAAATCTACGACTCCACCAAACTGTTAGGCGAGCTTGAGTACTATCTAGAAACAAAAAGCCCCTACCAAAACAAACGTTCAATTTACTGAGAACACAAGAACATAAGTCAATTGGAACGCCTGGTAGAAAAGAGACTAAAGCCTCCTTTTTATTAATTAGAAGAGACAAAAACGGGTAACTCCAAACAAAGTAATTTCAGTTTAGCACTTCTAATAAGCGTAACATTTACAAATCTCCTAATCAAAACCGTTCTCTACTCATCTGTTTTCTCATCTTGCACAGACTATAAAGTATTCCATAACTCATGGGAGAAAGAGATGGTTTTATTCTATTAGGTAGAAACCATCATGCTGTATAAAAGGTTTTCAGGAAAAAATTCTCTTGAGATAAATACTTTTTTGAACTCCCAATTCAATTAACGACGCCCTCTAGTTCCTGCCAAATCTTCGTTCTATACGCTTTTAGACTACTCGAAGGTACTAATTTGGGGTAATACGGTTATATAGAAAGTGTCTAAGCTAAATATGACACAACACTGTTGCCTTTGAAAAAGATCTAGGGATCAAAATCCTAACAAACAACGACATAAACCATGTTGAAAGCTTGTATGATAATCAAAACTAAGGAATAAGCAAAAATGGTAAAAAAGAAAGGAATGCAATGGTACGAGGAGAGTTTCAGATTAATCAGATAACCACAGAAAAGACCACATCAAAAAGCAACCAAGAAGGAAGGTAAGGAGACGTCGAAGAAGACAATATGTATCTTCTTTGACCGCATAAAAAGACTTAGAACTGGCAAAGGTCGTGGGAGATCCGTAAATGTTGTAAAACACGATGAGCAAAATAAAGTCTATAATGTTATCTTCTTTCATTGGGGTAGAAATACCTGAGAGAAAAACCAAACCCATAGACCTTTATTTACAAGAAAAACCTTAACAGCAAAATGGAGCAAAGTGGTAATTAGTGAAAGGAAAAATTAAATAACGTCAGAATTTTAAGATCAACTTATCCATTTTTTAAGTTCTTATCTTGACATGGGTAACTTGTTTATTTAGCCTATTTCTGCAAAATATAAGCAAACTACGCCCCGTGAAATGCTGAAAAATTGTAGTTTAATGCATTTTGTATAAGGTCATTTTAGTCTCAAAGCTACCACCGTTCAATGGACAGAAATCCGTTGCCATGGCAAGAATCGAACAAATAGGTATCTAAAACTTATCACCATTATCATCATGACCATCATGATCATCATCTTCGTCATCATTGTCGTTATAGTCATCGTATTTGTCACCGTTAGCGTTACCATTATCAGGAAATATTTCAATGAAAACTAGCCAAAAGAGCCCTTTCATCAAGCGAGACTGGTGGAAAATTCTCCACTTGACGATCTCTAACTAGGGTGCTGCGGTAAAGTGATTAAAAATCACAACCAAAACCTACAGCAGAAATTACGACTTGGATCAGGCCAAGGTTTAGCTTACCCCCCCCCCCCCCTATATTACTTTGGTTATAACTAATTTTGCTAAATTAGTTACGGCTCCATCAAGATAGTGAATCTGATCGAATTCCAAGTGTAACCGTCTTTACCTGTTCATTCCTTTTTAATATTGTCGCCACGCAGGGCTGCTCTAGCTACTGTAGCAATTGGACAAGTCCTTTACCACCCACACGAAATAACAAGCAGGACATTTATAGCTGAGATAGTAAAGTATGCAAATTATGCATGCAAAAGCAAATTATAAGCCTTACAGAACCTTTCTTGGAAATAAGGGGAGCTATCACAAAAAATTGAATCGTGCATGTTTATATCAGAAAAATTAAGAGGGTGGGGTGGCAGCCAAAAAGTTTAGCACAACCACTTTCACTTAGAAATAGAGAAGGAAAACTTGGAAAATAATGACAGTAAAAAGCATGTGGGAACTGGTTACGCCTATGCATATTAAACATTGCTTCACATTGTGACTTTCATTCCATCAACAAAGTGGTCTTACTAAGATTTATCCTTTGGCTCCTTAGGATCGAGTTATAGGTCTGTCAGTTGAGTACATCTTGTACCTTATCGATGATACCTCCTTTAACAATTTGACTTTCTACAGTGCCAAATAGTTGTATAACCACCAGACAACGTGGGTAGGGGGTGCACAAAACTGAACAGTGAAAGCTACGAAAAAATATCAATGTTATTGGAGAGGCCTGTACTCCCGTCCCCAAGTGGTACAGATAATTTTGAGCAATGCCTTTCTCCCATTACATTCCAAAAATATTACGAGTCCGCATTCCTCAGACTGAACAATCTGCTGCGTTCGCCTAATCTTATCTCCATTTTATAGTCCATACGTTCGTGAGGTACGTTACGAAATAAGCCATTCTACAAGGTACACGATCGTAGAAGTTCTTGGTGACATAACATAAGAATTTTGACATAGCGTCAGAAAACATTATTTCGTGTAAAATATTTTTCTTCTAGATTCTAATAGTACAAAATTGAGTGATAAACGTCACAAAAACCTATTTCAAGAGAGCAGTTTGTTACTACTGCACAATGGAAGCTCAAGAATATCTTATAAACTAGAGGCTCAATCGGCTGTCATTATTGTGGAAGTCACCTTTTCAAGCATGTACGTTTTGCTCCATAGTTGTCTCCGACAGAATGTTATTTCTTGACAATGTATGCTCTGAAGCGAAACATAAAATGTTAGAGATACCTGCCTCCGTCCTCCCCTCTGAGACCCTCAGACCCGGAATGAAAAGCTTGCAAGTGCTTGTTGAAACGTTGATCTCGTTGTGTATTGAAAGTTATAGATAACTGGTCTGTAAGGCAAACATAACTTGGCCCTTTTACGGCTACACAAATCGTGAAACGTGATGCGATTGAGAAAGAGAAGTGTATAATGAAACATGGTGAACTAAATGTTATGCAACAAACGAAACAAAGGTTAACAATTAACTTTAATCAAAGTTAAAGCAACTCTACGAAGAAATAATTTTACATTGAGTTTAAAGAGCATTTAACTACTTTAAATGGATACATTTTTCTTTGTTCGCTACGTTTCGAAATCACAGTTTAAAAACCTCGCGCTAAACACAGACGACGACATACCACAATAATAGGAGCACCCTCTGTATTTTTGCAACTCCATTGGTATGCGAAGTAAACTGATAGTTGCTTCCGCCACAAAGGTTGTTGGTTAGGCCTATTACTTTACTTTAAAGTACGTCGATACGTCAGTCTCTCACCTTCGTCATTTCCCCTCAAAAGAGAGACAGAACCCTCCTAACACTATAGTTCAAATGTAACCTTGTAATGAAAGCACAACACGAAAAGCACTATTATCAAACGTCTGCTTTTTGATGTTACGATCAACTGTCCGCATAAAAAGGGAAAAGGGCCAATAACAAAGCGGGATACAAACATACATATCATCTGTAAATATAGGTAGCAAGGAGAAAGGAGGCCATGAGGACTGATGGAGCGGGGCTTTATAATTATTTTATAAAGAGACGTGATATTCGCGTAGAATATGCGTACTCCTTTTATGCTATCTATAAAGATCTACTCAAGTATCAATTTTCTGACATTACAAATGCATCTTGTGGGGCTATCAATTGAAAGGAAAATTCTTACGTCGGCACAAACAAGGTCGTAGGTTTGCGGTTCTCACCTGTCCATCTCGTTTTCCTTTATGGTCATATTCGGATACTTTTACTGTGATTCACTGAAATCGGTGGATACTGACGTCATAACCGTTTCCTCCTATGTACGGCCTCGCTTTTAAGCAGAGACTCTTAGTGAAACTTATCCAACTGCTCAAACAAATTTAAGTCTACTGCAATCTATGTTTAGGTTTCTCTGGAATTCGATTTAGAAAGATGAAAGCGATAATAGCCAAAGAATTCGGTAGCGATAAAAAGGTTGACTATGTACATTTGCCAAAGCATAACACTTCACTATTTGTCGCCACCATGAATAGCGGGCTATTTAGAAGGATTACGATTATGTTCTCGTGTTCTCATTATAAAAAACGAGTGAAACTCAGTTCATTTGAGATAAATCAAAAAAATTCAACTCGGTTACATAGAAACATGCTATTGACAACGTGATAACCATCTAACAAATATCTTACAAGCACGTATGATATGAGGAGCCTCGCTGCAGTGATTAAAAACATTAAACTACAATTTTCTACAGATTCTCATCCAAACATTGTTCTCTGTGCCTTGACTTGATACAGTAAGGAAACGCGGGCAAACTTAAGTTCCTACTAGCTCTTCTCGTAACATGAATATAAAGAATGTAAACTAGAAACATACACAAGAGTGTATGCGGCCAATTTCGCCAAACGTAGGGAGTATGGAAGAGAGTGCATACTAAATATATATGGTTAATAAGTTTGCATAAAGAAAAGAGATGTAAATCTCTCCATACAAATATTTCACAATCTGCATGGCTATTCTATTCCTTCAACACAGACAGACAGATAGACGCCCCCCACCTTACACACACACAC
>JAAAKL020010148.1:0-14576 GCA_010016065.2 Carybdea cf. marsupialis auct. non (Linnaeus, 1758)
TAATATGTTCTTATTAGCAATAAATCTATACACTGATATTTTTAAAGAGAGAATTATTTTTACTAATGAACATTCTATGTACAAAACTACTAAATATAAAATACAAACAAAATTAAAAAATATTTTTTGGTGGCATACTCTGTTAAAGGTCGAATAACTTACTGTTCTTCTGCATAGACTGAAATTCGAACGTAGAACACTTTCATAAATTATGCTAAGAATAAAGCTGACTTAAAAAATCAAGTTTTTTGATTCTATTCATTCAGAACCAACTTAACCATTTTCTTGAGGGTATTTTTATGACGTCATTTTATCACCAACGTATTGCAGTATTTTTATAAGAATCATCGATTTGATTCTAAGAAAACTATAATAAACAGAATGGTAACAGAGCCCCAACGAACAAATAATGAAGAAAGACAAGAGGAGAAGTCGACACGCATTCTAAGTAGAAAGTGGGATTTGAATATATTTACTAATGTCACTACTTTGTCTGGAAATGTAATAATACAAACAACTAAACACTAGTTGACATCTGACAGGTAATTGTTGTATGTTGTTAAATGGCACCAGTGTTTCATGACATCTCTTTGTTTTTGTGAAAATAGGATGAGCAACCCCGGGTCTAAGGCATGTTTTGTTCCATTCAATAAACCCTAAGGCATTTTTCTGTAACGATTTTAGATAACAGAGAACAGCGGTACATATTTTGTTTAATTTTTGTTGTTTTTACTTTTTATTTGTTATTTTTAAACTACTTCACTCTGTTCAAGGTTGAAGCCACTTCTAGGAACCGTGTTACTTTTACCCTTAGGATTACAATCTGTTCATGCTTGCCATTCATGCTATTCATGCTTGCAGTCTTCTCTCTGTTCTACCTCTCGAAACATAGTTTTCCACTTCACTAGAGCAGATGAGAGAGCACAGTACCTCCGGGATCGTTGCAGGTAAGTTCAGGGTCGGTTCGAAGTCAAGACCCTTGGACGGAGAGTCTGCCACTCTGCTACTCTGCCACTCTGGCACTACTGTATTAAAACAGACCCAGGAATTGGAATTTTTCTTAGTTTGAATGAAGATGTTCCTCCAAAGGCAGCTGAACGGATCCGGAATGTCACCTAAGCTTAAAAACGTTTAAAACTAGACCTAGTAGACTAATGGTTTTATCGAGGACCTCAACGATCCCTCCCTTTACCTAGTATGAGGAGGGTATGATTAGGTTGATAAAGTGTTCGTTGAGTAAAGATTTGCTCATATGTGGAAATATATTTATGTTCACTAATAAAGTGTGGGCTAGTTTACATAGGCATTGCTTAAGCGTACTTACTTACTTACTCATCCCTTAGTCTGGACCGTAGGGGCACTATTGATGACTTGTCAACCACTTCTCTCCAATCAGCACTGTTTTCTGCTTTCCTCGTTGCCTCAGTCAGGGTCAGTCCCGCCCAGTCTGGGATGTTGTTCTCCCACCGCTTTCTCTGCCTGCCTCTTTTTATTCTGCCTGGGACTGTTCCTTGCAGAATTTGTTTTGCCAGTCCTTCAGATCTTATCACATGTCCGTACCACCGGAGTTTCTTCTTTCGGACGGTGGTTAGGAGGTCTTCATAGTGCCCGATCACTTGTTTAACCCTGTTTCGTACTTCTTCATTTGTGACGTGGTCCCTCCTGGAGATGTTCAAGATCATTCCAAAGCACTTCATCTGTGTTGCCTGTATTCAAGCGCATGAGCCTGATTTTGGAGCAGATTGAGATGTTTCTATCCTTCCAGAACTATACAGCAGGTAGTAGTGCGACATTGCAGTTTATTAATACCGCCATGCCCTGAAACGAAGCTTTCTATTTCTGATTTACCAAAGGAGAAGGTGTTAAACATCGGATAAAAGATTGTTATCTAAACGCAGGTATGGAATTAGCATCAGTGTTAAGTCGTTCAAGAATAGAAATATATGGGGACATCAAGATCGTTGTAGGAAATTTGCTCAGATAAAATTCTCATGACGATTGGGTTGGTGATGAGACCGGTGTAGCAGAAATCGTTCTTTTCCTTTCCATTCACACCTTTCAATATTTATATGAACACTACAAACATATATGTAACTAAACATATATATATATATATGTGTGTGTGTGTGTGTGTATCGGAGTTTTATTTTACAAATTCCTTGATTAAAAGCTTCCTCTTCACGTTTTAAAAAACTCATCATATGTAAACTTTATATGTATGTTCTTTCAGTTTGATATAATTTATTGTTAACCCCTTTATAAGCGAACCATTATAAAAACAAGGTGAAATTAAACCATTTGAATGCTATCCAAGCCATCTTAAATTATAGGGTACCTTTAATTAATTATTACATGTAAATTATTTCATCCTTTTAAAACTTGCTGTTATCTTTTTTCATTCAATTTAGATTTTCAAAAGGTATTGTCTTCTTGTAAATTAACTCCTTATTTACAGATTGATGATTGTCAGGGACAGTTGCCGGTTACTGCAGTTGTTTGTGCTTTGTGGTGACAAAATATACGCATGTACATGTCAGTTCAAACATGTAATACTTTCTACCGGTATTAAAAGCTGTTAATAATCCACTAATCTCACCTTAAGTAAGGTCAGGATTGGATAATCTTTACAGATATTCATTTATGTACGATTTCCCTGTATAGGTTTACCTTTGGCAATCAAAATCACACAAAAATTTTACTCTGAGGTATGTTTCCGTAAACTGAGAGAATTTGAAATAAATAGAGACTTTGTTCCACTAGTTCATATATTGAAACAAATAGGTGTAAATGCAATTCAATATATATATATATATATATATATGTCAATAATTGATACATCGCTTATAAAATTCAGTATACAGACCAAATTACGAATCTATGCAAACTCTGGCGTTACCTCTCTCTATCTGGTAAAGTCGAGTGAGTGAAAAGGAGCAAGTTTATGCATGGAAATGAAAGAGCAACGAGAAACAAATAAAATAGATAAAAAAAAATTACCTAAAGCTTTGAGATTATATGCGACACGGATTCTACTGCAGCTGCTCAAAACTATATGTTTGTAGGTTTTCTTTTATCTGCCTCTCACTATATCATTCGATTATATACTCATAATACCATCATAAAGCAATTTACGCTAATTTTATCCAAAATTCCATTTGCATGTAGTCATTATTTCCAATGAGATGTTTCGTATCTGCTATGATACTTTGCTTTCATTATTTCCTTTACACTCATCCCTTATCGACCAATATTTTTTACGGTGAACTGTTTGAATTCTGGCGCCTTTACAGAAGAATTGAAAATGTTTGCTTTACGAAGAGTACACACGATCTCTTTAACATGACAATTTTTTGCTGTTCTTTAATACTTCCTGCCGTTTCTTTTAATTAAACCAACCGAGGTTGCCCTCTGCTTTACTTAGCAAAGCAGCGAGTGTGATCGGGGACACAGGAGTGGTATGTAAAGACGATGTGTTCACAATATAGGCGGTTGTCTCAGAGTGTTCTGGAAAGTTTTATGTTCTATTTACACTTCAAAGACTAGGCCGCACATGTGATAATCAGTCCCTTTCTGTGCTCGCCCTGCTGAGATGGAGATAGAGAATTATCTACGCTTATACACAAAGACGCCGACATAGGTTTATGGTTAATAAAGTCTTCTAATTTTACCGGGCATCTCACGGCGATTGCATAGACTAGGAAAAGTCTAAAACCTGACAACACAAGTCTATGTAAGACAGCTGATACGTTGGTGGCAAACTCTAAGACAGTCGACTATTTTCATAAAGAATGATTATAAAAGTGTTTGCCAATCACAGTTAGACTTCGTTTAGAGATTTATCCAGTGTTTTTACTTAGTTCAAAGACTTACGATTGCTTAGTTTCATGAATAGTTGTAAAGAAGGTATTTAAGGAGCAAGTCCATACAAACTCTACGCTAAAGTCATAGAAATCATGGATATTTACAAGAAGAATGGTTTGGAGTTCACAGTTAGTATTACTATTACTACAGACCTTACCACTACTTTAAGTCGTTAGAGATCGTTTTTAAGTTCTGTTTATACAATGAGCCTGATTGAGGCTTTGATCGATAAAAATCGACTTGTCCGTGTTGATAGAGCATGTTGCTTTATCAACCTCCATTAACGACGTTTGGAAATATTTGTACTCTAATTTATGATAAATTGTTTCAATACTTTTCTCTCGACGTTCAAGTGTATCGTGGACAGATATCAGGCTGATGATCTTAACTTCTGCAATTATTGAGGTGCTATGCCATACTTGAAGACTTTGGCTTACATTGGATTTGTCGTTTTAGGAATTGGAGTTTCATTAACGATGCAAAGCTCCGCTACCCTCAACTGGATTCATTCTTAGATCAATACAACGAAAGGAAAGTACCATTTATTAATTTAAGCTGATTTGATTGAGGTTTAATAAGGTTAGTACCTCCTAGCTGTAGCTGATTTCCATTCTCTTATCGATAACGAGTTAATTGTTTTGCCAGTTTATAAGTTGAAGTTGCGCCTTTGCTTACATTGAAAGTATATCAGTTGCTACGATGGAAGGACAGTGTGAGGACGGTAGTAATACCTCAGTTTCTACTGAAGAAAATACCAACGAATCCTATCCTGAACAATCTAATGAGAAAAACGAAAACATAGCAACTGATGAGGAACTAGAGGAGGCAGAACTGAACAGAAAATCTCCTCAGGAAGTTAAAAAGGTATCTGGTAAGAGCTCACGAAGATCGTACACACGAGAAGAGAAACTACAGGTGATCGAGTTTTATTACCACTGTGGTGGCAATAAATACCAAACTGGAAAAAGATTTTCGGTCAATCATCGAACCCTCACGCGTTGGATCAAAGAGGAGGGGAAAATACGTCGACAACGAAGGGGTAAAAAAGCGGATAGGGGTAGGAAGCCTGCCCTACCGGAATTGGAAGAGCAGTTGTTTGACGATTACGTTGCTTTGAAAGGACGAGGTTTTAGTGTCAGCCAAAAGTGGTTCCAGGAGAGAGCACGTGTCTTATATGAACACTTACATCCAGATAAGAGTTTTAAATTTTCTAAAGGTTGGGTTGAAGCATTTAAACGCAGACATGCCATAGTGGCAGCGAATGCCCATGATCACTCACTCAGTTCGATGGGCATTCGTCCTTTCACCACCGAAGATTTTGTGGGTGCCTTGGACAATCGCAGTCATATCTGCCCTGTCACAAGGTTGGAGAAAGTGATCTCCAAATTGAAAGCTAAAAAAGTGTCAATCACAGACTTGGAGTCATTTGCAAGTGACACCATTGGAAGGAGAATTACCTATTTTCCACATTTCCCAAACTAGATCATGGATTCCTGAGACTGGACATATAGAGGAGTGTGGTTATTTCTAATGGTTGTTCACATCATCTGGTGTCAAGGCATCTCTGTTATTAGTGACACTGCCTTGATCACCTTTTTTCATACTTATACAACAATGCTCTACTTCACCAGGTTAATTGGGATTATTAATAAGCCGAGAATTTGGTTGCTCCACGAGAACATCATGAGATTTTTCATCTAGAGAAGAAATCAACTCCACTTATTTCGGCAAGCATTTCAAGAATCTGATGTAGTAATTTGATAGTGCTTAAATAACTACTTAGCACCTTTGGAACTTCTTACATGATACCTAATCGAGTGGAATTAGAATTAGAAACTGGTAACTTAGTTTAATATCATGGCCACCTAGTAGCAAATAGCTGAGGAAAAATCCGCGCTGAAATATACAAAAATTAGTCGAGTCTGGTGAGCACTATTTCGTAAACTAATTAAGGTAAGTAGATGGATTATAAGGGAAGCTCCTTTCTAAATGTTTAAGATAATTTGTAGAGCCTTTCTCACTGTTATCAGGTAGCTCAGAAATTAGAAAATCTATTTACATTGGAGCGGTGTGAAATTGGTGGTGTACTGCTCATTCTCTGCCAAATTTTACTAGAATTTTCAATTTATACACATTGTGTTTACAAATCATCCTAGCCAATTCCTTAATACATTTTCATTCTTTAAAAAAAGTAAATGCATTTTTAGTGTCTTTTTAATGGTTAGTGTGTATAAAACGTGTAGTAAATGGCGTTTCTTTCTCTCATCTGAATGAAGAACGTTTTTACTGATTTTCCTTTATTGATTACCTTTACTTTAAAACCTAAATATAACACTTCATCGCATTTGGGATATACATGTTTCAATTAGGATTTATTACAGGGTAGGTTCAAACAATTATAAATGATGTATGCTAACTGCTTTAACTTGTAATTTTTACCTATCTAATTCAACATTGTTTTCGTGTACACAGATTTCATGGAAATTAATGAAAATACATGTAAATTGTAAATATACATCATCTGAATGGATATATTATTGATTATTGTGAAGGTATGTTGTGAACTGATATATTGGACAAAAGATAGCAAGGTGTGAGATGTTATAAATTGTAGTTACTGGTTTCCATTTCCATTATCAGACAGTATAAAATATGACCCTTGTATTTATTTTTACATCATTTCCTTTAGTAAGAAACACAAAAATGGAGGATTGTGAATTAGACGTTAGACAATCTTTAAAAGTGAACTTACACATTTTCTTTCCTGCGATGCTGATGAAATATACGCAAATATTTAGCGGCATCTGTCAGAAATTGTAATTATGCACATCTATATAGCTTGAAATTTAATCATTTATATATAGCAAGGTGATAGAGGTTGCATGTCGTAGACACTCGACAAGGTTACCTGAATCTTTTGGTTGATGTTTCTTGCTACAGTAGCAGTAGCATACTGATTGCTTGAGGAGCAGTTGGTTGGTAATTGGTCTAATACATAAACGTGCATGAATGCACATGAACGTTTAGTACCCTTGTGTTTTGTTAAGAAACTTCGGTATAGCATAGTGCCAGACGGAGCAAAGACTTGACTATAGCTACCATTAAGGAATCCACTGGATTTCTGTTGGTCTCGAAGAGTCTCATTCTTTGCGTCTTGTTTCTTATACCTTTAACTTGGCTGTGATATGGCTTTTAGGTTTCTATAAATTTTGTGTTATTTTCAGTGGTGGTTTCATCCTCATGATCAGGCAGCACAGCTAGATGATTACTAGCCCTATATTCAGACAATAATTTAGGTATGATGTACGAAAAGAGAACTTATATGCATATATGTATACACATACACTTCAATACAGGAATTTTGAATGTTGTACCCTCATGTACTCCGTTGCTGCCTGGTGGTCAGTGCCGAAAATGTACAAATCTTGACTCGCATACCAATGCATAGTAATGAATAATTATACCAGTATATGTATATAATATCTGTATTTGTTTATCTCATGATCAATTGTTTTATGTCAAATATTAAAGCTTATCATTTTTATTAATGTGTTTGTGTAAAAAAGCAATATTTGTCTTAACTTTTTGACAGTTTAGTTTACTCTGCCATGAACATGATCTATACCTTGTCGTGATTAAGAATGTTCTGTCATTTTCCTTAAATCTTTATCCACGATTTGTTTGATATAATAAAACTAAGTAAAAAGTGAAATTTTAAGTGATTTACTTTTTCACTCGTATGATTGATTTGCTTGGGTGTTACGAAGTGACTAAAATTCAGTTTAATGTTGAATGCCTCTTCGGAATGGAGGGCGCATTTGCAGACAGTGTAATTCTGATAACCAACTCATTAAAAGTCATTACATTGTTAATCAGATGCTTAATACATCCATGGTACAGGTATAATAATATGAAAGTAATTCCATTATTCTATTGGAAAATTTAAAAATTTGTACTAATTTATCCTTGATGCCTTTGACAACATATTATGATAACTCGTTAAGCAGAAATTTACAGGTTTGTCTTCAATTGGAGAAGCTTTATATGGAGTTCCATGAATCGATGCATATCTACTTGTAACTTCAAGTCCACTTCAAGTTGTTTTAATTATTACATTACTCGAAAAAGACTAAGTAGCATTCACATCATGTTATTTGTCTATCAACGATTGACAAGTTACTATTTATTTTAACATAGCTACATACCCCATTTAATGATGTCGTTAAATTTTTCTCCATTTTCATATTTTTTCATTTTGTTCGCATGTAAAACAATCAATTGACCTCAACTAAACTGTAACTTAATTTCACAAGATAGCCATTATATTTCTCCTCTTTCTCAGAAGCTCCTCTGCGTCTCATTTAATTAGCTTTCTCGGTTAATGATTGGTTACTCTTCTCCCTCTTATTCTTTCCTCTTCTTCTTCCTCGTTCTTCTTCCCTTTTCTTCTTCTCTCCTTTTCTCCCCTCATTTTCTTGCTACTTATTCTTTCTACTTATTCTTCCCTCTTCTCCTTGTCTCCTATTCTCCCCTCTTCTTCTTTCTTCTTCTTCTTCCTACTTATTTTCCCTCTCCTTCTTCTCTCTTATTCTCCCCTCTTATCGTTCCTTCACATTTTTCCTTCCTATTTTCCCTTCTTATTCTTCCTTCTTGTTCTTCTCTCTTATGCTTTCCTCTTATTCTTGCTCCGTCTTTTAGGATTTACAAAACATCACTAATTACCCAGAAAGAAAGAAGACACTAATTGCGATCAACATTTTAAAAGAGGTCTATAAATAGATGAAAGTTTATCTTATTCTAATACAGGTTTCTGAAAATGGTTGTAACCAGATTTGGAATAACAAGTGACGATGATCAGTTTCTCCTGAAAAGTTCTATTTATTGATGATTATATGTTTATCATAAGCTGTACATTATCTTAGGTTGCAGCTATATAGCCTTACATATTTATATTAAACATTTTATATACAAACATAAAAATCATTCTAGGTATACTTCGTTATATACGTTTGTACAGATAGGATCATGTGCAGATTAGAAAAATACTTATAATAGATTTGTGTATAATATTTACTTCTAACACAACCCCTTATGGAAGACCTTTCTTCGTGCGTTTCGTAGAAATCTAACTAGCATAAAAGTTTAAGTGCATGATTCATTAGAAATTGGTACAAAATCTACAGGAGATGAGTAAAATGCGAACTTTAAACCCAGAAAGGCCATCCCTGTTATCGCATATAAGAGAAAAATTAATCACATTCCGTCAAACAAACATATTTCAGCATAGTAGCTTTTTCTTTAGGTACTTTTTTCACTGTCCCCTTCGTCTATTGCACCGACTACATAACTATTATTATGGAAGAGTAGTGAGCTACCAGAAAACACGAGGAAAGTTCTTCGCGGCTTATTTACTTTTAGTCAGTAGATAGTTAATACAATGTATTTTTCACGGGGATTATTAAAACAGGGGATATGGCCCTAGAAGAACCCACTAACACGTCGCTAAAAACAGCTCTTAGCGTGAAGATGGGAGAAGTATCTCTCGAAACGTAGTTCGGAAAAAGACTACGACTCAAGACATGATAAACATCTACCCTCAATGGCATCAACTGAGTTGACAAGCGTTAGAGTATTTACAACCCTTAGTATTCAGATGTATACCTTCAGGATGTGGTAAGGGCAGTCATCAACCAAGCTCAGAATCAGGGGCACAGTTATCTCACTTACCCATGCTACCTGTCTTGCTGTAAACTTGGCTTCATCATATCATTATGGCTGCTATTACACCCATGTGTGTAGACGCTAAAATATTAAGTATGTGATGAATGTACTGATATGTCGCCATGCAACTATGCAGTGAATCTTCCAAAGCTTATTTTAAACATACCTTAAAATAATTAAAGCTTGTATTTAGATGTTACTTAAATAACAAGTAAATCAATACGACATCGGAACTGTGCCTGTTGCTTCAGAGAGGTTAACTTTTTTGAAAGTTGATAACGAATTATTTCTCTTTGCAGGTAGTCATCGAATAACAGTTTGCTATTTTTAGTCTCTTATCGTAGAACTGAATTGAAAGCACAAATTTTTCTGCAACTTATACTGCGTCAGAAATACATGAAGCACTTTGACCATAAAATACATGTTAGGTGAACAGAGAATTTGTTGGGGTGCAGCTTCAAGTTCATTTAAACCACGTCAATGTCGCTGATATGAAGTTTGACTAATACGGGAAACCTATTTTAAGCTCAGTTACAAATCATTGCGACAGGATTGCGAGGAGGGAGAACGTGAGTTATTGAACTTATGGTTTTGAGAAATTGTGTATTGTATTATGAAGTGTAGATTTTAAAATAATGGTGTTACCACGAGATTATCACTATAGCATTCAGGTTAATATAAGTAAGTAAATTAGGCAATTATCAGCAAATGACTTAATGCGAGTAGGCCTACGTATATTTACTCTCAAGTGTGTTTTTTCTACTGTCCGTAACTTACAAATTATCATCTTATATACTGTTTATTATTCATATCGTAATTTTTACATTATTCTCTCGTCGTGAGAATTCATTTCTCTTCAGTTACAAGACTTGGAGATGAAGAAGAGGCTCAAAAAGATGAAAGATGCAAATGAATTTATCGTTCAAGCAATAATGCCTAGTCTTGCGCAGCTCTGCCTGTATTGTGACTGAACAGTAAAGGATTTTCACAACAAATTTGACTAATTTTTATTCATTTAAGATTCTAAACAATGAATGTTTTGCGTATTAGTATTAAACAAAGGCACAAAGAAGATTTGTGGATTCTATTGACAGTATTCAACTTGATTTTTTTCTTTATTCTTGCAATTTTCTATATTTCAAATACCACGAAATGCTCAGTTTTGTTGTTAACACAAACACTGATTAGTAAAAGTAGATAGAAGTATTATTGGAACCGAATTCTTAAACTGTATAACACGTTCTCCACTCTTACGTTACAGAATGTTATTGACTGTTATATCAAAGAGCTATGATCATCATTGCTTCCATTCTTATGTGTAACGTGAGATGTATCAGTAACTAATATTGTGCGGTGGTGAAATTGAAGAGGTGCTATGCAATAAGAAAGTACAAGCAGAGTGTACCTAGTTACTGCCGTGTCATAATCCAATCCTCTATTATTTTAAGAGTACGTGCTCAGTTAGTTAACACTCCCCGCTTGAATGCGAAGGGGAAGTGTGACGTCATGATTTCAAAAATGTTTGAATCATGGTAAAAACTCTCAATTTTCATGTTCCCTTATTAGTAAGAATGTCAAGAGCCAAAATTGAGGGTGTTGCCTTTTCCCAACACCGAGATATCAGCTTTCATAGTTTTAAATCTCTCTAACAAAACCTTATTATTTGATGCTGGGTCCTAACTTGAGGATCCAAGGAATAATAACAGAGTTTTGACCAGAGATTTTTGAGATTCAAACACATTTTGAGAAACAGCCTATTCCTGGGTTACATTTACATATCTGGAGTCAAATTTTACTATTTCTAAAACTTTTAAATTTGTGACGTCATCACTTTCCCTGCGCATGGGCAACGTTATGTTTTCAAATACGTAAACGCTTCTAAAGCAAACCAACACACCGATTGATTCCCCTTTTCCTGTGAAATCTATAATAGACCCTTTCAGGAAAACCTCCGTGTGGTGATCTGCCTTAAGATAAAATTTGACCCAAAGGTGTACCAATAAACTGCCATAATAACACATCTAGTAATGGCAGCTAATTATCATCTAGTCACTCTATGTTTGGACATCGCTTGCTAAAGTTAGAAAATGGGAGGGAATTCATCCGACTCCTCCACTGTCACACTACAATAACATTTTTAGACGATGTATTTTATTCACATATATCAACTAAATATAGTCAAACTACTTGGCATGTTAGACTGCAAATTTTACATGAAAAAGACGAAAAACAACAGCAACAAAAACAACAACAAAAAATACCCTCTTTAAAAATGACCTATTCAATTCATGGATATGTAATTGATATCACGCGAAAGAAAAAATTCTACCACACAAGAAACTCGGGTTCAGGCCAGTTCTAGTCTCATTGACAAAAATTGTAGTAAGTACATCTTATGATAGTGTCGCGATCCCTTCTGTGGCACACATTGACAAATTAATATATAGCACGTTATGATTAGCACTTAAATCACGACAAAAACCCGAGTATTTTACTGCTTTTCTTTTTTTAAAACTCATTTTTTTATTGGTAAAGAAAAGCAATACAGCCGGATATTCACTAATGGTAGGCATATCCAAACCGCTTTTGATACATACCTTGACTTTAGTAAGAAAAGACAACAACAAGTGAAAATAGTACAATAATGATCTAACAACTTGACTAACAATTACTCCAGTTACCAAATCAACAGTTCAGGGTTTGGCCAGTCCTTGTCTGTTTAGAAAAATATGATTTTTTTAAAAAAAAATTTGTAAAATTCAATGCTATTTGTTTGTTTATTCTACTGATAACATTCTCACTGTTGTCGTACGGCAAGTTCATTGGGGACAGCAAGATTTCTGGGTGGATTTACAAACAAATAACAACTTCCAAAACAGAATAAAAGAAGAAGAAAAAGTAATAAGAATTAAAAACATAAAGGAAGATAATAATAATAATAAATAATGTATTGTGTTTATAAATACCGCCATATCTAGTTCAGAACCATTCTACAGCAGCTTACAATTCATATATATATAACCCTGGCGGTGCGACCTCCAAGACCTCCTGGGTTACTAAAGTTTATATGCCGGGCCCTAGGGTACTACTGTGTGGCCTGGACAAGACAAAACACGACATTTATCTTCCATGCTTTGGTATCCCAATAATACTACGCCTAACGCACATTTAAGAAATGCTGCTCATCAGTGACACATACAATAAATCTTTCACTCAATAAGGATATCAGAGTGTAAAATATACCTACTGAATGTACTCTAACATGTCTAATAAAATAGCTTGTCTGGTGCCCTATCATTTCTATAGCTATCTGAAGGTATATCTCGACGTGTAAGATGATGCTGTAGGGAAGTACATAATTTATAAACACCACCTCTAGGTTACGTCTTTTGTCATTGTATATTATATTCTTAGGTTACTACAATTTGTAGGACATCACAATTCCCCCCAATTATCGTTGTGAATGACAGTGAAAGTATGTCACTAACTGGGATTCGAACCTGAATACCCATGCCACCACATCATGCTACTCTACCAAATGAGCTATGGAGAACCCATGTTATAATTCCTAATTTCATTTTCTTTAGTATTGTTCAAACTCTGCAATTAAAATCCTCCTCTTGGAGTACATGTTTAGTCTGGATTGTGTGTCTTCCAGACAGGAAATCCACACATAAATTAATTTTATGTTTGTATTCCCATTATAATAGTGTTTAATGTCCTATACAAAACTAAACAAACAGAACATGGATTATTATCCTCAGGCCGGTAGCAATTTGCTCTCATTTCTTCATTATTTGGTAGCGTCATCCATTATTATAAGGACAAGCAATCTGTAAATTGTAAATGACTGTTAATCGTCAGTTACTGTCTGATAATAAACACACAATAGATGGCAACAAGTTTACAAAAACATCGAAGTATTCAACTATCTAAAGTTTATTGTTCTGAATTTTTGAATTAGAGTATGCATGCTCTCTGTGTTGGATTTCAGATACTTATAAAAGGAACACAGAGAAACTGAAGGCATTGCAACATGCTTCGAAAGATTCGAGACAACGCTCATCCAGTTTGAGAATAAACAATCCACAAAATACGAAAGTATTACCTTGCTTCTGCCAGCTATTATGCTGTGTTTCTGCCTATAATTCAATTTAAGATTTATAAATTATTATTATTATTATTATTACCATCTTAGTTTACTGATATAATTAATTAAAATGTTCTGTATTTGAATTTTTCCAGTTTTCATTGAGATGTAACCAGGCGTTTAAGTTTGCCAAAGGAATCGTAACATTCTGTTGCCATATGAAGTATAGATTCTGATATAAACAACAATGTAATCAAACTTGTGGTTGCAGCTGATACATGGATGAAAAGTGTAACTCTAATCAGAAACATCTCATGTTATGTTTCGGTCTCAACTTTCAAAGCTAACTTTCATCACCTCTACCTGAAACTCAATTCATTCCAGGAAATCAATAATATCAGAAAGATGAGTCATTAAGAACATCGAAACGATACGCCCAATTAGGATAATTAATGAAACAAAGTACGAAAATACAATAAAAGGACGGAGGTAACTAAACAGAACGTAACAAAAGCAAGTAAATTAAAACAATACAAGAGAATATGGCGACTGTTTATTGCTGAAAGAGTGCTTATGTATGTATGTATTTATGTATGTATGTATGTATGTATTTATTTCCCATTAAAAATAATAATAATAATAATAATAATAATAATAAATACAATTTAAAATTGTCCATTAAAATAACTTTAGCTAGGCTAAAAACAGTTATAATAATACCGTAAATGACGGAATAAGCGCCCCCTGCCGAATAAGCGCCCCGTGGTAAGACTGTTTTTATTTAATAAGCGCCCCTGCTGAAATAAGCGCCCCCCCCCTTACACAAAAGCGGAAGCTGCACCTGAGTTTTTAACCGTAGATGATGACGATGAAGAAGCCGACGAAGACATTGTTGTTATATAGC
>JAAAKL020010149.1:2124-14575 GCA_010016065.2 Carybdea cf. marsupialis auct. non (Linnaeus, 1758)
GAGCGATGTCTGGAGCGAGTAAAGAAACGATGTAGGCAGATTTTGTGCTCTGGAAAGTGATAAAGTTAACTGTCATTTTCTAAACGTCTGAATGAAATAAGTTTTTATCGCACCATATATCCTTCAGCATCCGAACCTTAATTTTCCTGAAAGGAAGGCTGAGGTGATATCTTCTTGTAAACCAAATTCTTAATAATCTGATTAAGCGGAAAATTTTATATTTTAAGAATATCTATGTTTCTATCGTGTATTTGTGAGATATCAAATTTAGAAATTAGTTCAGAGCCATCTAACTATAAACTCAGCCCCATGTGCAAGTAAGGGTGAGGCTATACTTTTAAGAATACGTTTTGGTCAGGAGACAATGGCGCTCATATGCGTAGAGTTCATATTCTGAGTTTAACGCTATATAGTATATATTCTATTGACATACCTTCATGTAATAAAACTTCACGAAATAGCGAACTATCATGTAAATAAAATAAAATAAACGAACATGTAACACTCGAAAATTTCCATGCTCTGGACATTTATGGTTTGAAGGACCTACTTTCTTAGCTTACAAAATTTCAATTCTGATTACAAAATTTGCCCATGCATATAATAGCTGATGGAGGTTGGAAAATTTGATTTTTGATGGTATTGTAGCAAATAAATAACAGGGGCCATTCTCATCCCGGCTTGGTATGGCCCTCTGTCATTACACTTTGAACTCTTACATTGACTTATAATTAAACCCATGACTTTCTTACAATTCAAGTTTAGTAAAGCAAAACCTTTGGATCGTTTATCTTCCAGTGTTTATTTTGGCTTGTCGATAATTCAGGAAACTTGTATTACCTTCGATTACAGATCGTCTAGGAAAACCCAATCCCCGCTCATTACGATGTCCCCACGTTCATTATATTAGGAGTAATAACCCAATCTCTCGAATTAGCTCCCACTATCAAAACAGTTGCTCTGTGGAATATAGGCCTGTAAATTAGGGATATAAAATTAAGTTGTGAGAGTTGTCTCTTTGCGCTCAAATACGCTTGTAGTGACGCAATCTCAAAGCAATAGATGTCCCAAATTTCTCACTCTCGTTGGTATGGCAGAGCAGCGTACGTTGCGCAGCTACGGAGAGCATGGGTTCGATTCCCTATGGTCCCACGATTTTCATCTCGAGATTTTGTAACACTGATGTCTACCTTCAGTCATTAAGAGTTCTCATGTAAAAAATTCACTGCAAGACTGCCAACGTGATCTTGTTCCACGATTTATGGCAGCACTCTCTTTTATCTCCCTATGAACCATTCTCATCATTGCATGTTGTTTCTAACTGATATCAGCCTTTGTTATTCCTCTTCCTTCATTTCAAGCATAGTTAAACTAGGGAGCGGCAAATCATGTGAATTTGGTTTCCTTGAGGTATACTTTCGAGATGAATGATTATCAATCTATCTGACGTGCTCTATTTAAATCTAGCTTTGTTAAGTTCTTAGTTTATCTCCGGCAGAGGCAAATAAGATAATGCAAAGTGGCTTGCCGTTCTATTTTGTTTTCTTTACCAAACAAGGTTCAAGAATGAGTAAAGCTTATACCATTTAATTCTAACATTGTTCTTCTTTGTTGCTGTCTTTGAATAACAAGACATCCATTTCTTTTGAAAGCAAATTCGACTCCTTTCCGTCCAATTGCTATAAACAAACAACAGGCCTCCATGTTTCTCCTCTAAGCTATCCAAGCTCTACGTCTTTGTTGGTAAGACGTTAAATACGATTTCAAAACTTAACATTGACCTGCCATATTTTCAATAAAACAATGCTTTATGAGAAAATCACTCTCACTGCGTATCACATGCAAGATGCATAGGCGGCGGAGTGAACTTGAACTTTTGGGACTGAGACTAGGGACTGTTGGTGTGTTAACGCTGCCTTTGTTAGTGATAACCTGGTGGCGATGAGGGCTAAATTTTACAAATATTTCCTTTCAAAAATCATTTCGTACATCAACTTTTTTGGTGTTGCACGACAATATCTTGAGAGCATTTGTCTTAACACAGTGAACAATCCCTGCTTACTTCAGAGAGGAAGAGCTTGACCAATTGTGACGTCACAATAGCTATCGTGTGTACTTTTAATAAGAAAGCGTGGTAACGGTGACAGATTCGATAACTCCAAAAATCTGTTTAACATATAGTGCTATCTCGTTTTTTTGACGCCACTATTATCTTGCTGCAATAAACCCAGCCGGCATTTATTAATGTGGCTGATTAGGAAGAAAGTTGTTTCTTAGTTTTGACGAACTGTGACTTCATTTCATGACCAGGATTTTCTAGAAAATTTTATCAGGGGGTGAGGGGTTGGGGAATGGCAATGGTCAAGAAAAAAATATTTTTCAGACCTACCGTCCTGAGTCAAACCATCTTTATCACCTTTCCTGATTGGGAAGCCTGAGACATTTACTGCCACTTCTTTTCAGGAAATGAAACAAAACCAGAGGTATTAACAAAAAGTATGGGGAAGGCATACTGCAATAATCAATAATAATTATATTTGTACAGTACATTATATAAACTACATCTAATATTGCCTGCCAACATGAATATGTAACTTCAATGATGGGCCCTTTGTTATTCTTGAAGACTAAAGGATCTGGCCAGGTAACCTCAAGGTTCTCAAGTTTTAGTTCTTTTGGATTTGAAACTAAATATAAAGGAGTATATTCCGGTAAAATTGATGAACCCTTCCATCGATATCGGCATATGAGTAAATACCTGTTTGATCAGCTCAGCGACCTACTCAGTGAAATTAGAGTGAAAGCAGCTGAGTAGAACACAGTCACTTGTACCCTTCACTGACGTAACAAGCCGTAACTTAGTTTTCAAGCATATTCAGCATGACACAGATGTGACAACGCTGGACCATTCCAACAGAAGTACAATTCATCCAACGGGCTTCTAAAATTTCCATCCCCCGAATCTCCCGAACATGAACTTGGTGGGCAACGTGACTGTGATGTAGAGAAATTGTCAAAGCTTCCCATTGCTAGGGTCGAGCTCAGGTCGGTGGTTTCAAAGCAAGCATTTTAGACCAGAAGGCCACCTGCTCTAAAATTTATACACCATCAAGAATACTCGATTGTGTTTCTTATAGAATTTGCGCTCTCATTTTATTTCTTAACTGATCGACAGCATCATTTAAGAGAAATTCTTTACCACGTATGTCTTCAGAATATTTTACAAGTCTCTTACTGGTCCTGATCTGAATTGTCTCTTTCACGGAATCTCGTGGCCATCTGCCTATTTTGTACAAAGTAGAGATGGGATTTTGAGTTCTAAGGAAATGAAAGTAAATTATTCTAGGATTTTTACTGAGATGAGGTGAGAGTGCTTAACACCTAAAAAACTGGCATGCATCATCGAACCTGGATATCATAATGATGCTTACGCAAACAGCGGAGGGTAGAGAATTCCAAAATCAGTATATAGAAATATTCTCTTAGTTCATCTATTGAAGAAACTGTGATCTTTCTCACAGTTGCTAGGTCACAAACTCTCATTTTACATAATTTCTTATTCATACACGCAGAACAGACCAATTGGAGCAAACTTGATTACAACGAAAGGTTTTGATAGGCTAAGAATAATCAAGGAGTGGTTACGGTTCGTGTGTTAGTATTTGATTGGTAGTTAGTATTAGGACAAAGGTTAGTGATCACTGGCAGAGGAAATCACACATTAACAATAGTTAGATGTTTGTACAATACCCTATCATGACAATATCAGGTCGTTAAGGAACTAATCATATACCTTTGAACAGTACATAGGGAATGTTGCCCGCTCACTATTCAAGCTGGGAAAGTCACTCTATTGCGTATGCAAGGACGTTGCCATGGAAATAAAAAAGATGGAAAAGAATCATTTCACTAAAATTATTGCAGGAAACAGAAGGAGAAGTTCTTTCTGCAGGAATTGGCAAACGGGATGTTGTACTTAAATATTAAAAACCTAGCAGCATGGATGCAAATCCCTACATTTTCATTGCTATAGTCATTTGACAAACAGAGAAGAGGCAAGTTATTCTAGATTTATTGACGCGGGAGAGTATCGCTCTTGTCTTGTGCTGCCAGCACTAGAAGCTTATCTATGTTTAATAGTGGCTTTTCAGAGCGGGATAGGCTCTTGATTTTCCAATCCTTGATTTCTATAAAGATTTTTTTCGTATAGATGACTTAATGTCTTGGCTTTGTAGTTTCTCGTGAGAAATTATAAAATGTATTCATTCTCTTCACTGGAAGGTGCCTAAGAAGGATCCATCATAGTTGAGGAGCAAAAGCAAATGCAATTAATCGAACTCCGCACTGTGCATGCATGAACGTGTTGAGTCAAACTAGCTGACACATAAGCAAGGCCCATTTGAAGGTATCTAATTCTTTATTGCATAATAAACATAGCTATAATTCGGCAGAAAAGGAGCGCGTAAGAAACTCCCTGCAACGTAGAAGATACAAAAAGGAAAGTTTCGCGATTTAAGAAAGGGAAGGTCGACACTATCCATAAATGTCCATCACTTACGTCTTTAACTAGGCAACTGCTTTGTTAGCTAAGATAGTTGTTTTTAAAGTTACCTGAATTCTGGCCATAGCTATTTTCTTTTGTTGTGGTGTTTCATTTTTTGTAATGGGAAACATGAGAAATGAAACACTTTCCTGTTCTTATGTCAATTTAATACAACAGCTTAGATTTTCGTAATCTTGAAAAATTGATGTGATCATAATTAGGTCTATAATTAGGTGTGCGACTTACAATGGAGTCTTGTTAACAGTTTATTTCTTAATCCAATTGTCTCACATAGCCAGCAGGAGAGAACGGTGTCATCTTGAACACCAAAACGGTGAGAGTTATCTTGTAGTAACTTAACCATCTCGTTGCGACATCCCGCATCTATTGCATTCAAGATTGGTAAAGAGTGGCAACCTTGACGACGTTAGGTAAGATCTTCTGTAATTTAATAGTCAGCATGTAATCCAAGTGTATAAGGAATAAGCATATTTATAATAGAAACACTCACTTCTTCTTGCTAAACAAAAGGCTGTTAGTGTGTAGTTTAATTCATTGATCTAATAGTCACTATTTAATCAATGGTTTAATTACTACTAGAGCCATCATTTGAATTTTTCAGCCTCTTTCATCAAGGAACAGCGACCTCGTTGCTATACAGAGTTAAGGAGGATCTACGTCACTCAGTAATCTGTTATGTTCGAGAAAGGGAGTTGATGGTTAACTTTCAACGACGGGCATCAGGATCTGGAAGATTTCTTTCTCTTTTTTCTTGGTTTATGCTCACGATATAGTTATTCTTTGTGCTTATATATCAATGGCGAAGGAAACACATTTACATAAGCAGGGAGAGCGGAGGGATCTTTTTTCTGGACTTCAACAATTCTTAAAATTTTTGTCGACCGCTACTAATATACATACTCATCTACACTTTTTATAGAATGACATATTCTTAAGGAAAGTGTAATCAATAACCCAATTACAGACTATCAAATGTCATTAATACACGTTTGTATTATTATACCTGTCGTGTTTATTTTCAATAAAAGATAGCGTTTTCTACAGAACATTACAAATTACATCAGATTGTTGCAAAGAAAGGTTTGTAAATTGTTGACAGGGTAAATGCTCCATTGCTCTTCCTCCTCATCCGCTTCTACTGATTATTGATACTACGCATTATGACGGGTAAAAGATTGTTATTGAAGTGGCAACGAGGAATGGAGATTTGTCTGTTTTAGCTATCAAGAACGTAAACTACATTCAATCTGTAAATGCTATTGATAAAGAGGACGTAGAAGAGGTTTGCTTTTAAAAATCATCAGCCTCTATTTTACTAGAAAGAGAAACTTAAGTCACAAAAATGCAGGATGACTGTTTCACGTACCTTACTCTTTCGACCATCACGGCCTTATGCAACAAGTAGATTACAGCGGTTGTTGAAATGGAGCAAGCTACGTATACAGAGCAACAACAAGTAGAATTCGGTCGAACATCAATTTGCAGAATAGACATCTCCAGACCTTGATTAAGGCATCTTGTAGTTTAAAATTGTAAATTGTAACGGAGGATGTAGCCTACAGGTCCTTGGCCAGATGTCATCCAGTCATGCATGTTCACATCACACATAGTTCACCAGAGCACATGTCGTGGGACTCTGTCTACCATTTCTCCGGGATCAGAAAGGAAAAATGTAGAAGATCTCTTTCTTTTAGCGAGGTAGTTTTCCTAAAGTTGTATAAGGATGACTTGCATCAAATTATGCTTCTAGCGTAGTGGAACAACCAGAGAGCAAGCCAAACAATTCGGATCTCTCGTTTAAGTGTGTGCCCTTATTAGGAATACTTCTTCTTTTCTGAAAAATGCTGCGTAATGCGCCTGTATTAGTTGTTGTGCTTAATGAGATATGGTGAGCATAGATAATATCAGACCCTTATTCATTTCTACATACGTTGATTTTACTAAAAATCTGAGTATTTCTAAATCCGGTACTCTAGTGCGAGAATGTCCAACTGCGAATTTTTAGACGTATTGCAGGAGATATAACACAAAAACAGAAAGCCGATTCAAGAAAATGATTTTTTAACAGCATAAAATTTTTCTCTCAAGGTTACCTCTCATAGAACGACGCATGTACGTTTAGCAATGAGACGTATACAAACCACAAAACGTACGTTGTTAACAGTATACGGATTTGCTGTTGCAACTGACAATCTATGAGGTTGAGTACTGTATCTCCTAAGATCTTAAGTAGAATCTCTGATATCCTACAATATTACACGGCTTCTGAGCACTTTCCATTTTTAACAGCCAATCATTCCTTCAATCTCTACATAAACCTATGTAATTGATGCAGACCACGATATGAATATCCGGATGTCATGTGACCTACATAATTAAAATAGTTGTGCAATCTCCATCACACATTTTAAACTCTGTTAACGAAAAAAATAACAATAGTTAAGATATTCTTTAATTCCGTTGACACCATCACTGATTGATCTCTAGTTTGTCGACCCTAATCTAGACTTTTCTTTAATTTGCTTTTCGTGACCAAATTTTGCATGCAGTTCAAATAATCGGTCACCGGGTACTGACCAAAGACATTCGAATATTTAATCCTCTGAAAATGTTTTGATAACAAGAGATTACAAAATTATATTGATACTGGGAGAAAGGCGAAGATTTAAATAATGGAAGCTTGGCTGTCTTGGAGAAATCCGTGGTTTGTCTGGTCACGAAGATGGCTGCTTTGCTTTGCATGGTTTGTCAAGGCCATTTTGGGCATAAATGGCCCTAATGTTACAAAGTGGAATCGATAATGAAGTTGAAGTACCATGTTTCTAATATCTATGTACGACTAAAGAAACTGCACCACTGAGAGAGTACATTCCTGGTTAAGACTTTTGCATAACAAGAATTTTCTACAAAGTACTTGTAGCTCTTCATCTGCGAGGCCGTGCATTACGCAAGAAATGTATTACAGGAATGTACAAAAGCCATGTGCAATTTGGATTGTTTTTAATAGCGTAATCACATCAACGTACTGATCTCTAAAAAGGGATCAGTGGATCTACACACTTGTGTAGCCTGCATTAACAAACCCTTGCTGTCGGTTTATGCCAGTAGATATTCGTTGGCTAGTACATATTTTATGATAAGAAGCCCATTTGCAGTAAAAGATGAATAAGGCTAAACAAGGTTGGTTTTGAGGCAACAAATGTATGTGTTCATACTTCAACATTGCTTTATAACTTTCATCAGGTTTCTGCATGTATACCTTTACCAAGTACAATCATCTCTACAAACTGAATCCTCACTGGCAGTGAATTATGGCAGTAATACAGAATAACATTTTATCTGTTATTCTAGTGGTCAATTACTAGTTTAGTTAGGCGGGTAATTTCAACACACACCTACCGTTAAAAAGAATGTCAGATAATATTTAAAACGCTTTAATTTTATTGTTACTGCCATAGACTTCCTCATAAATGCTATAAAGGATATCTGACTGGCATAAATCTGGCCTAAGATCATTACCCACTTGCTTGGGGATGAATTTTGTCAAATACTTTCTTGAACAAAGAAGCGTAAGAAATTGAGCAATTATTATCAGCTTTTTACTTTGTCTGTCTGAAATGGTCTGATGAATGTAAGCGCATTTGTCTGGCTTCTATATTCAGAACATCCGCCACGAGAAGGTTTGAAATGGCTCTAACCCAGTTTTTCTGAGCGATAATTAGAACTTTTCAGTGATCAAAAGGCTACTTTTTATAGAAAAGTTCCGAGCCACCTACTTCAGGTAGTTCCTTATTAAAATTTAGTGTACTTTATAATCATAAATTTCTCGTAATGGAGGCTTTTCAGGGTTTGTGGGTGGTGCACACCGAGTGTTTTGGCAAGCCATTAAACCAATATATTATTGGTTGTCCAAACGGTGACTGTGACAAGTCAGTCAATGCGGATACTAAGGAAAATCTTTGGGAACGGATAAGTCAATGAGGGTCCAACAAGGTTATCTTCAGGTATCAAAAGCATCTTGGTTATGAAAGAGAGCCAAATTTATATTGAGCGACCTGGAAGGTTTCGGGCGATAAGGAGCTTGTCAAATAACGAGGTTTTCAGACATATCATGCATTGAACTGAACTTTTCTTAAGATGTCAAACATTGATGGCTTACTATGCTTGTCACAACGTGATAGTTTGCTCTGTGATACACGTGTATTGTATTCTGAGCAAATTTAACTTTATAGTGGGCAACATTTATGCTGTGAAAATACAGTAATTTGGGAAGACATGGTTCCAAGAGCAACTGTTGAGAAAATAGGATTAGGATTAGCTTGCGAGCAGACAAAGTCAGCACGCAGATTAGATCAAAAACATGATGTAAACAGACCACGAAAAAATTAGAGTGTCATTCTACCTAACAATCCTTCAGTGTTTTAATAAATACTAAGAGAAAACATGAGTGTTTAAAGGACAAGTGTGAGGGTTGTTGTGTCGTTGTATCATGTTCAGATGGGTGAATTGGCACTCCTTTCACTTCAAAATATAAACCGAAAGGAATGTGTTAGTCGAGTGGAATTTGGATGAAGAGGAGGCCTTGAAAGCGAAACTGATAAAAAATAGGTGAAAATAAGTGGATCGACGTTACAAAATTATGGAGGTTGATATGATGTCATCAGGGCAGTGTTACCGGGAGACAAGGGAATGTGATTTCTACTTTTTTCCAACTTTTTTGTCTCGTATGAATCTACAGAACAGATTTTGTTCATCTAGACAATTTTGGCCTTTGTGGCAACCTTCCATCCCTCCTCCGATGTTCCGTAGAATCGTTGCTACAATCTTGTGTTTCGTCGACCCTTAAATCCATATGTGTTGTATTTGATACATCTCCATGCAGCAAGTCCAGATTTTACTGAGTGTTTACATGGTCATGTGAAGCACATATATAACAATTAGGAAAAAGGCTATTGCCATGGTCTTACAAGTATTTCTTTATCTTTGATAACATCGTTCAAATTTCGCTTTCTTTCATGTTGAGCAATTGTCTTCCAAGACGGAAGTAAAATGAAACTGAATAATATTTTCTTAGACAGTTATATTATCTCGTACAAATTCAAACCGACCCTAACAACTTACACCATTACACCAGAATATATATATATATATATATATATATATATATACATATATGTATATGTGTATATATGTGTATGTAAGAGAGAGGAAGTGACGCAAGCAAAACGGCATTTAAATTTCTTAGCCTCGCTACTAAGGCATTATCAATCGATGTCAGGGCGTTGCAATTGCAACGGAGACCGCGGATTCGATTTCCTTGGGTCCCATAGATTTTCATCCTCAAGATGTCCTATCTCAGATGCTATCTTTCAGTCAATACAGATTGTCAACCCGACGCTAAAGAGACTGACACTAGTTTGATAGCAGTGTTACTATGCGCTATTTGTTGTTCTAGAACTTTGGCTTGATGGAGCCAGTTACGGATACTGCATATGTACGTACTTTGTGTGAATTCGAGGGGTTGGTTCTGCACTTATGATCATTCAAAGGAATGAAAATTGTCATTTTATATAGCAGGCGTAGCGTTCATTCAGTACCTTACAGTGACAAAGGCATTAGTAAAATATTGGAGGAAAGGTTGGGGGAAGAGACAGCAAAATGCTTTTGTAGATATATTTTCATTTGAAAACTGAACAGCAAAAACTAACTAAACAAAATGAAAACAGAATTTTGGAGTCTGTGCTCTTCTGCCCACCTGTGCTTACCACTGCGCTTTATGTCATTTTTTCCCCGTAACACTTTTTCTAGTTTGTAGACGCCAAGAGCTATGTTGGTAAATTGACACAGTGTAGAATGGCAAAGATACTTAGTATTCTTTTTTTGCTCAATGGTTGGCTCTATAAACATTATCATGGAACAAATAACAAGGGGTTAAGAAGTGCTGACAACAGTACCAGTAAAGTGGTGTAAAAAATAATTCATTATAAAACAAGCTGCACTATTAGTATTAATGTCTTTGATTTCAATAACCAATTAAACAATTCCAGATAAGCTTAACTTTCACAAACAAGACTCGAATCCTATTTCGAATTACGTCAAGTCCTCTTCGAATTCAACAATGGACTTTTGAAAAGGAGTCGCCAGTTTTAATGAAATGTTTACGTTTGTGGAACCAAGTATTCAGTAAAATTTAATTATGCACTTGTTGTTTTCATTGTGCAATAAAATAGACCAGCAATGAAGATTGTTTGTAAATGAAAGGGAATGTCTTCTCTTGGTAATTTATGAATGTTTGAGGGCATGTCTAGACGTGACGTGAAAATCTATTAGCTGCAACAGGTAATCTGAAAGATGCCAGCAAGAGCCATATTGCGGAAATGATCATCTTGAAGATTTAGACACCAAATGAAAAGGGTAAAAGGTTTTTTGGTTAGGCTCGTCGAGATTTTAATCTGCCATTCTTTACTGATCTAGTATCTAATACTATAATAAATCTTAAGTACAAAAGTCGAATCCGCCTGTCTGTCTGTCTGTCTGTCTGTTTGTCTGTCTGTTTAGGGGCTTGAAATTCGACTTATGGTTTGGGTCATGATTCGATGACTACGAAAGATGGGTCTGATGGTAGGTGTGGTCTCGGCCCTATGGCCCTAACGAGGCGGTTTTACTGTTTCCTATTGATGAGCAACCAAACAGTTAAGAAGATGACACATATATAAACTTTGGATAGATTTGCAGATATTTAGTAACTATTGTCTTACCTGATGTATCACATTCTTGTAATGACAAAACTTTTTCTTTTCCGGAAAGCAAACTTTCCGTTCGCGCCCCTGAAAGTTACTTAAAACAACGCTCTTATAATTCAAAATGAGAGCTCCACATGTTTGAGAATAACGGTTGTTTGATTAAATTGTCTGCGGTCAGAACTTGGAGTGCACCCGCAGTCGGCGCTATCTTTCTATCCGCCATTCTTTAGGCTAATTGGAAACAGTATAACCCCCTATTTCGTTGCCTACCCTCCGTTAGAAGCTTGCCGAAACCCCCCCCCCCCCCCCTAGGTAAGAGGAAACGGTTCCGTGCGTGTCTAATGTTACAGGGACTAAAGGACTATATTTGATCTTGGATTTTCCCAACAGATTGAACTTGATTTATAGAAGAATCAGTTTGGATACGTCGAAAATTCGAATAATCTCAAATGACGCTTTCTCTCTTCTTAAGCAGTTTGAAAGTTCAGTTCATTTACAATTTGTTTCAATAAAATAGGATGCCACCCAAGTTCTACCTTCGGATAATAATATCGATTTATGCCTTGAAAGTTATGTTGTTTAGGGTATGAAATTAGTACATCATGAGAAGCTCCGATCAGAGTTGTTAAGATACTACCCTTTGACAAGTGTGGAGAAAGTCAGTTGAAGTTGTGCATTTTACCTGCTTAATATGCTGTGATCTAAGAAATGGTTAAAGCTTTATGCTTACAAAAAAGTGTCATCATCGAGCAACAATTTCTTTCCCTTCACCTCAAGGTTCGGATAACCGAGGCTTGTATGTTTTCTATTATAGAGACACAATTGCAAGGCTGGCTCCACGTACCTTAAGGGCTAGTTGCATTACCCATGGGTATGATTTACAAAATAGAGAAGAGAACCGTCATTATATGTGCTTCATGGAGATCGAAGGAGGAACGGCGAGACTAAAGGCAAAGCCCACTTGAAAACCCTATCTTCTCTCTACCCCTCAGCTTTCATGAATGCAGCGACCCTAACGAAGTTTCAATCAGACAAATCTGTACATACTTGAACAAGTGACCAAAGAAAAACGCTGCATACATATTGCGACCGATAAGGAATACCTTTCAGTAAAGATCATCATTAGAGCCGCCGGGGTTTAGTG
>JAAAKL020010150.1:0-14574 GCA_010016065.2 Carybdea cf. marsupialis auct. non (Linnaeus, 1758)
GATGTTAGCTATGTTTAACCTGGCTCCATAAGTTTATTGCATGATATGATAACAGCTTGCGATAAGTTAAAAAAAACCTTCTGTTTCCGTGATCTTAAGCTGTTGCTAGGGTGAGCTGTAGTTGTGTACGAAGCTGACAAAGATTCATGCGCATACGTCTTGGAAATAGGTTTATCCTAGGGGAAGACCTGATCAGTGAAAATTTGTACACGATCGCTGATCACTTTTTGACTCAACAATATCGTCAAAACTTTTTATTGTTTTAGCGAAAATCTTGCCCGCTTTTTTGTGGGAAGTGGTTTACTCCTTTGGCTTATCCATCACTTTTACTAATTTATTTTATTATGGAATGACTCTACGTTGGTTGTACGGAATAAATATTTTGCAATGGGCTTATAATATCTTAGGCACATTGATAAGAAGTCTTTACATATAAGGTTCTTTACGTGTAGCTGTCCTGCTTTCATGCAAGCTCTTAAAAAGTCCCCTGGAAATCTTAGCTTTTCATTTGGGCGAGATGAAAGAAAGATATAGGTATTGATATTATGTTGCTGTCTATCTGGAAACAACTGTCTATTTTGATGCACGACATAGATCAAGAAACACACAAGGCGAATTAGGTTTGAACGTATCAAAAAGGACAGTTAATCTTTCAATTAGAGGGCCTTCAGCTTCAGGGATGGAGAGGGGTGGGCATGGCAAGGCATTTGATTATATTCTACAAAACAGAGTGTTAGGAGATATACCATATGTTACTATTTGAAAGGCGATTTGTTGACTCCCTTTGTAACTCTTGTTCCATATTTTCTAAACTGAGTTGCCATCTTCACCCCAACCCCAATCTTTGAAAGCCGCTTATATGGCACGGTAGCAGACATAGCCCCTGGATATAGATGAAGTTCTGTACATCTCTTAATGTTTGGATTTTACATCAAAACTTTCTCGGATTTCTTTAAATTCTATGCATCATAGAGAAATAGTTTGCTACCAGGGCTTCTCAAATGATTCTTTTCAGGATCCATAACCTGTTACTGATTTTTCAATTAACAGAAAATTTATTCTCTGTAGGAAGAGGTTTCAGGGGAGTGATTTCCCAAATAAAGTCAACAAAAGGCAATGGAAGTGCCATTTCTACTGGTGTAGTTACTAACAGAACTCTAAAAAATGCATGCGACAGCCCTAACACCCTTTCAATATAATGCTTAAAGTTGATAAAGAAATGAAAATAAAAACAGCAGAATATCTGCGAGAAGAGAAAAAGGAGAGAAATATTCCGCATAATGCTATTTCTAAATCCTAGATCCCATAGAAAACGTTATTCCCAAATACTATATACTATAGAGAATATTCTCTCTAAACTCTATATTCGGTAGGGACTACTTTTCCCAAAGTCGATATTCCATGTTATTCCCTTACCCATAGGAAGTAGTACAACTTACTTCGGCTTTCTAAAAATGGCTCCGTTCCATATCTGCATACAGTCAAAATCAAGCATCGTCCCAAAAAACACATCTGATACAACTGCCGTAATCAATTGAAGAATGCGTGTTTCGAGGTCAACCTCATTAGTTGCCCCTAAGGGAAATAAGGTTTAAAATATCAATAATACTAATGCTTTGCACTATATGTCATGATCTAAGGGGCATAATGAACACTACGTTTTTTTCTTAATGTTTACGTTGATTAAAAAGAATTTCGTTATTTGTATTGTGCATACTTCAACAGACGAAAAGTGACATAGGTTGTTATTTTATAACTATTACAAAAGATGAAACGATGTCGTTACAAACTATGAAGCAAGTTAGTATAGCTAACTATTTTGTAGTGGAAATTGTTTGTACTTTTTTTTTATCATGTTCATCCCATTACTAAAAGAGAGCCGACTAGGGGAAATTGTTGGCGACCATTTAGTTTCTCAGTTTCATCATTTGTTTCTGATAGGCTAGCTTTCTCAAGACAAAATCCTCCCTAGTGGAAAGAATTTTGCACATGCATTAGCAAAACATTTTTAATAAAGAGTAAATGCTTCTCAACCTCGCAAGTTACAAATACTATGGAAAAGTTAATATACGTACTAAACAGCTAAAACAATTGATGAGATCATGACAATACCCAAATTATTACGAAACGGAAATCTGTTTCAAATAGGTCAAAGCTTGCTACCATTCACAACAGACAGTTGATCTCTTCTTTATCTGCTTTTATATGATACTTGTTTTGTTTATTTGGTGCTACCAAAAACTTAAAGTCTATTATTTGTTAAGATCCAGTACACTATTTAGATCTCCTATCAAATTTCTTGCTCTTAACCACAAGCACCAAGGGAAATTTGAAGACTGGCGAAAAAGAACTAGCTCAACCTCCTACAAATCGATACTACCTGCAATAGGCTGATCCCACTACACGTTACAATTTCACAATTACCATTCAGAAAGGGAAATGCTCGAAAAGACTATACTTTCCTAACAAAAAAAATTCAGGCCTACTATAAATAGGCTGAACTAGAGTACCTACAGTATAGACAGAAAACCGAAACGCAGAATGCTACATAGCACATTCTGCGCTATGAATAAGCAAACCTTTTCCTCTTACAAGCTGATTAACACACCGAGAAGCAATACAGAAAAATAAACCAAGAAGGAAACTATATTGTGGACAAAGTTTCATCTATTTCTGACTTCGTCAGATCTATTTGAAATGTTACTTTTCCTTTAAAGCAAGCCATTTCTCATATTAACCCCCTTACTATTAAACGAGCCATTATCGAATAACGCCCTCATTAAAGCAACCTTCACGTTCTACTGTAATTCATCCGAGGAATAATTTTTTTTTTGTATTCAGCCTGATCAAGGCCGAAGCCACTTCTAGGAACGAGTTACTTTTCTTTTCGGATAACAATCTATTCATGCTTACTTTTTTATGCTTACTTTCATGCAATTTTATTCTTGCTATTCTTGCTATTCACGCATGTAGTCCCCCCTCTGTCCTATCTCTCGAAACATAGATTCCCACTTCACGAGAGCAGATGACAGAGCACAGTACCTCCGGGATCGTGACAGGTAAGCTCAGGGTCGGTTCGAACTCACTACCCTCGGAGTGTGAGTCTGCCACTCTGCCATTACTGTGTAAATTCCCTCTACTAAAAGCATGTGTCTTACACGCTGGATTTATTTGGTCGTTGAGAATTTGTAAGATTTTGCAATTTTTCTCCTTTTTTCTTAAATTTTAGCCATTGTATTTTAAAGATACCCCTATTGGTACGGTAGCTTTAAGATACTTGCCTCTAAATACTCCTACCGTCAAAGAAAATCGCAACTCTTACTGGCGTTATTCAGAAAAGTAAAGTAAATCGGTGTTACCTGCAGTTAAGTTCCATGATCGTAGGTGTTCTGGCACAATTTGAACCAAAGATGGCAGAAGCAGGCTATCGTCTATCCAACGTGTTATGGAAAGCATGAACAATTTTTTCTTGGCATGATCAATTCCATTAGCAAACATGGAAGGAACGTAATCATCGATTATGGCCTTATTGACAACTTTCCTGCCAAATCGTCTCTCTTTGATCATCTAATAAGAGTCAAAAGCAAAAATCAACATTTTTAAAGAAAGGTGTCTAGCAAACTGGTCAAAAGTTGCCTACATTAATTTTAGTTCGTTTCATTTGGCCCTGAGCCTTGTTTCGGCTTGTCCTGGAGCAAGTTCCTTCAGGGGTTATTAAATAGTACGCTGGCAAACAACAGGGTTTAGTTTCGTGTATTCTGGATCTTGCTAGACCAAATTTAGTTTACCGTTAGCATTGATTGTCTGGTCACAGTTGATGAATCCTTATCACTTGGAATGCATCATGATAGAACGTCATGCACTAACAGATTAAGAATATGTGGACTACATAATGTGGCCTACTTCTGACGTCGTATTAATGCACGGAGAAATTGTGTGATCTGTCTTAAAACTAAACACCAGTAGATCTCAAAGAGTACAAACTCTCCCTCAGCTGAAAAAAATGTTCCACAAGTGGATAGTCGAGGTGAGCAGGGTTATCGAGAGTGGAATAAAGTGGGGATAATACCTCAGGGCGCTATTCCTAGAGGTGGTACGTAACAAGTGGAATCGCATAAATATCACCGTTTATATTTCCGATAAATATTCTAGCTCAGTTGGGTAGGATTGCGTACCATTAGAACCTTGGAAAGTAATTACCAAAATCAGCAAACTAATAGAGAAAACTCAAGTCGATTTCACTGTTTCCATTTATGCTTATTCCTTCAAGGGCCATGTGAGAAAATTAAGGACGATGCAAATTTTAACTGTCTGTCCGAATTTAATGTGACTATATTTGGAGACCAAATCACATTATTTTCCACTACGTTACGTAAACATGCTGCATTCACAGATGTAGTTTTCGTAGGCGGGGAATCAACCACTCCCGAGAAATATCGTACATTCTTGCTGCCTATTTTGATGTATAAACAGAAATTCTTATTAAAACCCAATGTTGCAACAGAAATATGCATTTTGACTAGTGGTTTACCCCTCGCTTAGGATGGTCAAGCTATTTTACACTCCACACAGCAGTCGGCTACAGTGTGACGTCAGCAGTTATTTTCAGTGCCAGTCTACGCAAGATCATTTCTCATGATGCTTAATTAAATATTTTAAACCTCCGAAGCGGCATGAGATCATTAACGGTTTTGAGATGACTCAGCAAGACCTTTTTAAAGTGCTATTACAAATGCCGTAAAACTTCGACAATGGAAATATCTCATTTCTCGGTCACACAATACTTGATGATTAAATATGGTGTCGGCAGCTATGTCTTTTAATACTAATTTGGTTGTAAAAGGTTCCTGCCAATAATGGTACAGATATCGTTATTTCTTTCAAATGGAGGTTACATATAATTCACGCACGTGAACCTTTCATCTAAACAAACGTCGTCTAGAAAACGCAAACAACCCCTTCACTCGAATTATCTTCTCATTATGTTTGGAAATGTTGCCACTTCATAGCTACAAATTTCATCATGGTGCAACGGTCTATCATCAACATGTTTCGCAGGCAAAGTAGCATCTTTGTTTTTTGATGTCATCACACACTTGTTGAATGCATTTCTACACATATTCCGATCTGAATGCATTTTGAGAACGGGTTACATATTGTTTCTATTACATGGACCTCTTGTAAAGGTCATCATCATGATAATCCTCGGTCACAAGTAAGAATGGGATGATGAGGGTAATAAGGCACATTTTTACCTATGATTAGGTGGAAATGTGGAAACTATTCTTCTTGCCCCTGTCTTCCTCTTCACTGTCGTCAGAAACATTGCTGTTATCGTCAACATTATCATCATCATCTCCACCATTATCATCATCATGATCATCATTCTTCCCTTCTTCGTGCTTGTCACTTTCGTCTCTCCTGCTTCTTCTTTCCCATCATCTTCATACTCACTATCAATACTTATCTGAAATCCCTCCCCTCTTTCTCACCATAAAGGTGCCTATCATTATCGTCATGCACTCTCTTATGTTCTGAAAAAATCTCTCTAAACATAAAACAACTGTTTGCTTCAAAATCCTAAAGATACAAATCTGTTTTTGCTTTATTTTGCATGGCATTGAAGTATATGCTCACAAATAGGAGGATGTACGCAATATTCCAGATATTTTTTGCATATCTTGTGCTTTAGCTGATTTATCAAAATATCCTTATCTGTTGGGATTATTAGAACGAGATACCATGCCACGTATATGTAAACCTCATATTTATCACTCAAGATTAAAACGTAACACCGAAAAATGCTCCAAATGTGAAGGAGATTAAAACCTCGAGCGTATTTTTGACGTCAATCAATAACTTATAACTCCGCGTGTATAAAGTACTGCATTTACGTTTGTATTTTTGGAGTGATACTAGAGAAAAGTGCAAATGTCACCACGGGGAAATTTCTTTTTTTTCTAATATCTCTTCAAACTTAATATTTTTAAATCCTTTCTTCTCGATGACTCTTTGTATTTATGTAGGTCACAGTGCCATTTCGTCAATGACGTTTACTGTTACATTTGATGTTACACATGTACGTACATCTACAGACACGTCGAAGATCACAGTATGCGCGAAACCTAAAGGTAGGTTAAAAACTAGTTCTTCTTTTCACTGATATAACTAATTAGATGAAATAAACATCTTCCTGTAGCATTAGAAAAAAAGGAAAGTCAAAAAGTAAAATTTTCAGCTACGTCAAAGAGACATAAGATGTTGTTAAGAGTGTTAAGATGTAATTACGCAATGATTGAAAGCAACGTTTGGCCAAGATGACCATCTGTTATCAGTGACCTACGTTTTTTGATTTGGCAATTCTTGCTCGCAACTGTAAGAACTCCCTTTGGAAACACTTCCCAATACAAAAAGTTGAAGCAGAAATCTGGTAAAGTTTTGGCTCCTAAATCTTAATATTAGACTGCAACAACACAGCAGCTCTATAAGATTTTTATTTACAATTTATTCCCAATTTTAACTGTAAGGGGACTATAAATGAGTGTAAGAATCAATAAATGCATTCTCGAGTTTTAACGTTTGACTATGATTTGATGATGATGTTGATGATGATGATGATGTTGATGATGTTGATGATGATGATGATGATGATGATGTTGATAATGATGATGATGATCATGATGATCATGATGATGATGATGATGTTGATGATGTTGATGATGATGATAGTAATGATGATGATGATGATGATGATAATGATAGTGATGATAATGATGATGATGATGATAATGATGATGATGTTGATGATGGTGATGATGATGATGATGATGATGATGATACGTGTTTGCCCCCATATCAACAATGCCGCTGTGAAAAAGAATGCTAAGTAAGGAGAAAACCCAAAATCAGGGAAGGATTGCTCGCTTCAATTTTCGTTCAAGACTGTCTGGTTCGATTAATATATCTGATACATCAGTCCACAAGGAAATGAACAAAATCTTAAAAATTTTATCCCCTTTTTTAAAGTGGCATATATGATCAAGAAACAAAATATCGTGGCAATTGCAATGACATCTATTTATAAGAGGGTCTGGACGTAGCAGTCCCTTTCCAAATTGAGCAAGTCATTGGTGATTTGTCATCTCCTTAATCCCACACATTTTAAGACCATTTACGTTTAGAATGTACACAAAATGTAATGAAGTCTCGTGTAAACCAATGAGTTAACATAAAATTTTTAAGCTGTTTAAATTGAATACAATTCTCCTTTTGAATACTTTGATTCCATTGTACATGAGATCATAAAACTGATCTACTCTGCTCATTCTCTAACATTGCATAACAGCATATTGTAATATATGTGTGTGTGTGAAGGAGGAAAGACTAATTACATAGTACTCTATTGGTTTTACTCCACACGAGACAGATATTGTTCATTCTAGGTGGGGAGTTATATATAGACAAACAAATTAAAACTGCAAAACAGAGAGAAAATGTCGAGTCAAAGAAAACTCACAAATTTTTAGTGTGTGTAATAGTTTCCTATTCAAAGGCTAATTTAAAAGAGGAATCCCTAAAAGTAGGGAGGTTATAATAAGTAATACTATGTGGCAACTATCTTTCCAGCCGAGGTAATATATCCATGCAATCAAGATGGTTCGTTCATGTCTATCGCACAGAGTACAATTAAAAACTGACTACTTCAATGCTCAAGGTTTCTGGGAACACAGAAAGCCATTCTTTCAGTTCCTCATTACGATTTAGCATCGTTTGTACAAAGAAAGGGGATTACATCAAATTGAAACAAAGTCCTTGTTACAAGATAAGATTAAAAGAAAGAGGTTTTTTATATTGTGGCCCGTTTGTAGGACATGGTTGCTTAGCAACACCGTAAACATGATTCTGCTTTACTTTTATATGAATGCTGGGATCAACAATTGCAAGCTACATCTTTCCATATTTTTTCTCGCTGAATAATGTTCCTATCGTGCACATAAAATGAATTTACAGTTAAACAGCTGACGTTTCCATCAAACAGAAGCAATTTTAATTAAGAATAGAGTTATGGTTGTATGAAAGCAGATCTTATTGTTTTTAGTGTCATCATCTGCATCGCCATGATGCAGAATAGGCTTTATGGTTTAAGAGGTAAGAGGCATACATGCAGACAAATGAAGAGGATATCTACAAAATGTACAAAGAGATGTTTTATAGAGGGCTTGAGGGTTTTAAAAGACTGGATGATGTAAATGAATATTTTGGGTTGAATCCACAACCCCTGATCCTCAGTAACAAGAACGGGTGTGGGTAGTGAAAAGAAACAACGACAACGACGGAAAAATTAAGGTGCAACAATAAAACTTACCTTCGTAGTATCAAAGCAATTTTGTATAGACTGCCAGTCGCAAATGAAGATGGCCGGTGTACCAAGATTGTACCGAAAAACAGAGCTTCCATATTTTTCTATCTTTCTTGTAAACGTCTCTAATCCCAGCTGTCAAGAAAAATGAAGACGGAAATAAATAAGGTGATCATCGGTGGTGCTTATGTTATTCCATTAATGTTGAGTCAAATTTGTTCTTAAGAGGAATGAGAGACGAAGATATTGTTGTATTAGTTTCATTTCGGAGATCGCATGAGTATATTACGCATTCTTGTCAGGATTTGTTTCAGGGGGATTTTGATGCGCAACTTTTCCCCATACCCCACCACTGTTGTTCAAACTGCACCGAAAAAAAATAACCCCACCACCTAACCGTAACCGTAACCCTAATCCTAGCCGTAACCCTTACCCTGTGGAAAAGGTGGGGGGATTCTGTCTCTAAATGAGGCGGTGGGGGTATCTGGAAGAGTACCTTTGATGCTGTTTATTAGAGTATCCTTCAGTAACTCAACAATATTCTATGGCGTTCCAGTCCTTTTATAGCCATGAAAAAAAATACTCAGAAATACTCGGGCCTATTCCAGTATTTTGTATCTATTTGTTAACATTCACAAGATGACAGCATTGGGTAACTGGCTGGTCTTGAAACAGAGGGATCTTATTGCACACCGCTCTGTTTTGAAAGAATTTAATGCAAGGTTTGCTGATTCGAGACCACATAAACATCATTGTTAAATTCGACGTTCGAAGTCATGCCGGCTCCATTCTCAAAAGTGAAGAGAGAATTACAAGTCAATATTGCAGTAATGGGTATCATCTATATTTACATTTTGATAATTACTAATGAACGGAATCTTTTGTAATATTAAGGCCAGGCTTTAGTTTGCAAATAAATAGCATTTCTTTGATAAGGTAATCATATTTGTTTGTGCATTTTCCAAGAAAACGCTCAAGAACGTCACTTTTATGTCCTCCTTGTAAGTGTTTGTAAATGGATTATGACTTTCCATAATGACCGTCCGCTCATTCGTACAAATGCCCACGTGTGTAGCCAAAACATCACGTAGAGTCCAGATTACATTTAGATATACACATAACGCAATTGTGGCCTACTCTACGTGGCTTCACTTTCGCTTGATCATTAACTTCTTCACTAATAAATACCAACTGCTTTTCACTTTCATCCTGAGATAATACAGATGCCTCAAGATTACAACAGTTCCACGAAAGTTAATCTACCCTATGTAGAGAAGTTACATTTTACGAAGTTTACATCATTAAAACGCTTGATGAAACTGCCGTACGATGTTCATGATAGCTCAACAGGTTTCGGATGCCCAATGCCGGTCGCCTGCCTCCCTTTCGCTGCAACCTAACTCAGTTCTGGCTTTACATCTTCCGTGAATATTTATGAAATTTTAAAATTACCTGCACGTAGTGATATGAAACGTTTTCTACAACATATCTGCATTGGTTAACCATTAAAAAAATACCAGTTTTAATTTGCACCTATGCGCTCTTTAAAGGGTCGTTTGGCTATTCAGTGGGCGGCGAAAAGGATCATAAACAAAGTGATAAGTTTATTATGACTCCATTATTTGATGTGTTGGTCTTAACACCAAAGGAACATAATAAAACTCATGACTGCAAACGTACCTCCGATTTCGGAAGATTAGGTTTAAATAAAGAATAATACGCCAAAAAAGAAAACTATATTTCAAAAGCGTTTTGTCTATTTATGACAGTGCTGCATAGTAATATTTGATTAGACCTGCGGAACCCAGAAATAAAGAAATCGTTCTCTGAAATTTCCTTTTGGCGCATATTTTTTATTGCTTGTTGGTGTAGTGATCACCTTCACTAAACTTGAACTATACAGTGAAAGTGCTATTGCCTTCCTCTCTAGAGTGTCTAGAATGCAACATATTGGATAATAAATTCTCTTCGTTTCCAGTAGGATACCTTCTTTCAACGAAACATTCTGATACATCTTGATGTATTATTATCTGCGTAATAAGAGACGAATATACGTCACTAAACCTAAAGAGTCATGTTAGACTGGAGTGGCCTAGATTACGTGATACCAATAATATGTAACGCACAGTAGTTTCTAAAGCCTTTGAAACACGTTTGGAGTTACCACTCATCATGTGGTCAAAGTTGTTCGTAAATAAAGTTACAAAGTAGTTTATTTTGTACACAGAACCCATTCATAGATGACCGAAACTTGATGTAAAATAGGAAGTGCAACATATTCTAATAGTCATGTCGTTGCTACTGCGTAACCATGGCTACTTCAGTCTGTAAAGCGTTTGCTGTGTAGTCGCATAAAGCGGCAATACCCTACCATACAGGAAACTATTGTTAGTCCATGGGTACGGTGCGGCAACAGCATGCTCAGTACAGCATATTCTGAAAGCCACTAGAAAGTACACGTTTGAAGTAACCACTCATAATTTAATCAATGTATTAGATGGAGTAAGTAAAAGGTTAACTTTGTGAAGGTAGTATGTTCATAGGTGAAACTCTGAACGTGAAAGATTCTAGATAATGATGTATCGTGCTGTCCTTGTTACGCTCTTAATTCGTTTGAAGATAACAAATACTTTTTAATTTGCCTGCTAATTGGGCTCTCGGTCAGAAATGATCGACATTGTATTCCACTGAAACATTGTAGTTAAAAATATAAGTAGGAAAGCAAAGCAAGGAATATAGGACAGAAATGCGACACGTTTCGTCGAATTCTTGCAAGTTAACACTGCACAAGGACATGGTAGGTTAGTCCCAAATTAGTGTTCAGAGTTAAAAAGCGTGTTACTTGCAACAAAAGTGTCCTCTTTCTAGCAAAATAAGTCTAGTGAATAAAATTGTGGCTCGATGTAAAAATGCAACAGATATTGTGGCAACTTTGATAAAAAAGGGATAAGGGGAGAGAATCGGCACTTGAATGGTAGTCAATGCGTAGAGGCCATTTCGAATCTGGAGTGCTCAAAATAAAGCAAAAATCTGAAATAGAGGAACTATATCCATATATTTGTAAAAGGGCCTGGACCCCGTGCTTCCTGTCTCCACTGCCAATATGGACTACGTACATGATCAATTGGAAATGAACACGCGTTAAATTTGGATTTTTAATTATCTGTCCTATCAGAGTATTGGTAATGAGAGACTTTCATCCTCCATATAAACAATCTGGTTAAAAATTTATAGATATAATTGAATATGAACTAACAGGGGTATTATGTATCCTGTATGTTATTCACGGTGTTCTATGAAGCATGTCGAGTGTGTGCCGCCCGTGGTCTAAAAAAAACTTGCTTTGAAAACCTTTTGACACGGGCTCGGTCGCAGCGCCGGGAAGCTATGACAACTTCTCTTTATTATAGTCATGGTGCCCATCCAGTCCATGTGAAGGAAATGGGGACACGGGAACCAAAGAAGCCCGTCCGATGGATTGTACCTGTGTTTGGATAGCCTAGCCGTGTCACACATATGTCACGCTGAACATGCTTGAAGAACACATGAAGGGTACAACTGACTGTGGTCTACTAAGTACACTTTAACTCTAACTTACTGAGTAGGTTGCTCAGCTTATCGAACAGTTGAGTACTCATACGTCGATATCAACGTGAGAATCAATCCATCATGAAGAATAGATATTGATTTTGTAATCGTCAGGTGCATACTTTTTCGTATTACACTGAAGAGATCATTAAGGTAGCAAGATTATCACTTAGACTTAATAAAATTACTTTAAAAAGTGCCAAAATAATACCTCAACAGATGTGACAGATATTCACATGAAAATGAGGATCAAGCATTTTAAAAATGGGGAGAGAAAGACCTCACTTATTTATTTTGGAGGCGATGCCCCTGTGTCTCCGTTGGATTATGCTTATCTTACACTCGGAGGATTAATAGTTGGTTTCTTGAAGATTTTGAGTCCTACACGAGCTAAATCAAAAGATGATCAAAAGAATAACTTCAGAAGCTACATAGTGTCTCTTTAGTACACCCACACAACAACACAAACGGTTTGTCGTAAAGGAGAGATACTGTTTTATTATATAGGAATCGAATTGCTGGTTTAAATTTTACTAGGTTATCTAATCAAATGGCGATTGTTTTGAGTTGTGAAATAAACTTTCTTATAACAAAGACAATTTTGTATTCCGTGATTAAAAAGCTATTAAAGGCCACCCTTGTCGTGCCGAAATCACGATTTCTCCTTATCTTTGACTGAATCCCAAACCGTAAAACGTGACAACACAAGAAAACACAAGACGTAAACATTAATTTTGTAAACTCAATTGTACAACGTGATATTCTAACTTAAAGATGCGAGGCGTTTTTATGGGGATTTGAAATGGCCAGAGTCTGCACAATTTTGCAACAAGACCTTTTATTTTATAGTCGAAGAAGGATGGAAGATTTTGAAGTGGAAATCATGCCACCACTTGGTTGCATACCTTATAATAGCTCGATAATCGTTGAAATTCGAAAAGTCTGTCGGCAGTATTGCTTTGGGAGAAATATAACGTTCAAAACATGTCCAAATACTAAAAAAATCTGTTGGTTCAAAGCTCGACTTTCAAATACAACCGTTTCTCCATTGATGGTATTTGGTAGCGCAGTAAGGTGCTGATTTTTCATCCATTTGTTAGAAATGCTACAGAGTAACTCTATTTGTCTCTGATACAAATATATAAAGAGTTTACGTACCGTTCGCAGCAAAAGATATTCCACAAGCATGAAAGTTTGTCCTGGAATTTCTCGTATTTCTTGCAAATCACCATCGGAGGTCGATCTTTGAAACAGTTGCGAAAACCTCCTCTTCACGTTCTCCGATACAGTTTCAGTCTGCTTTTGGTCGTCTTCTTTGCCATCTGTACCCTCTATAGGTAACGGACTCTGAACATAGGAAGGATTAACCCTCGTGGAACGGATGGAAGCCATCAAATTATATTCTTGCTTAATGTCAAGTCAGTTACATACATTAGATCAGATGAAAATGAGGATGGTCTCCATTAGAGAGAAATAGCAAACTTCATTTGCTTGACAGTAATGCGTTATTTTCACCAATACTTAAAAGAGTTTCGTAGAAATGTCCAGTGACCAAGACGTACACAACTCGCAGCCTTTCGGTAAGTTGCCTTAGGTCTGCAATTATTCTTGATTGTTAGAATTCTAAAGTTTAATGAGACCCCAAATTCAAACTCTTTCGGATAGATAAAATTGGTGTGCTAATCTTTGATTTACTTTTCACAAAAATGACCAAAGACTTGATCCAAACCCGAACAAAAACGAACTGTGCTCCCTCATGGGACTTTTTGTCTTGATAAGAAAAGGAAGACATTTCATGGATAAATTATGAATTAGTGGTCTTGTTCTTGAATGATGATCAATTCGTAATTAATAAGCCTTTAACTGCACACGAGGGATTAGATAGTGGTCAAATGGCTTTGGCAACCGACTCCTGGGGGACGTTAATACGTTGAACAATTGTTTATTAACTTTAAGTCGACGTTCTTGAGTCAACTGGTTTCGTTAACGCTTGGCATAGAGATTCGACCCATACAATCAGCTTCCTTTTAAACAGCTCGTCCGACTTCCTTGCCCTCCGAAGATAAACAAAACACATGATGGGTAGCAAGTAATTTTTGGATGTTTTAATCCCCCAGCCTTAAGTTGGATACTCGCTAGTAAATACAACACAGGAATCACGGGCGAGATTTCCGTTAAAACGATAAATGGGAACGACGAGACTCCGAGTAAACCAAAACTCGCGTTAAATGATCGTAAATTAACGGCAAACAATTTTTAATAACCGCAAACGCTACTCCTACGAATCAAACCCTTATCCCGGGTCTAAACTGTAAGAAATAGAATCAAATTCATTTTATAAGCAAGATAATTGCAATTTAAATTGTATAAAAACTCATTTTACTCCAATCAAATAAATATACAAATAATAATCTTGCCCTTTGAAAAATTGTTGAGCTATAGTGAATTTTTATATAGCAAGGCACCACTGCATTTCACAAAAGTATTCATGTATCATTCATTGCGATATCAGATCCAAAAGGGAGTGATCTTAACAATAAGAGGAGGTGTGTGAGGTGGGGGTTCGTATTTCTTTAAGATAGGACTATGATTAAATAAAGATCTTGCAGCTCTTTTGATACGCTACG
>JAAAKL020010151.1:0-14574 GCA_010016065.2 Carybdea cf. marsupialis auct. non (Linnaeus, 1758)
TCACTCTTCTATTCTTTTTATAACGGTCTCCCTTTTGTTTTTATTACCCCTATCCAGACTGGGGATGGCGGGGGGGGGGGGGTAGTATGTCCGTGGTTTTCTATTTCTCTCTTTAGAAGACCAGTATCTATGTGCCACGTACGTGTTTTGAGATGAGATTTGTTACGGAAATGTTTCTTACATTCACTCCTAATTAAACCAATGTATACTTTCGTGTTTATAGTATCTTAAGTAGTACATGCCATATTTTTATATCATATCATTCTTCTTTCAAAGGTACTGCACTTTGTGCTTTTTTGTGTAGGTTTTGTAATGCGTGCAGCTTACCGAACCTGCAAACGTGAGTAATTCGAGAAAATTTCAATATCATGTTAACGTTCCGGACGCTTATTATGTCATACTAACAAAAAAATACACGCCCTGTGGAATTTGAGTTTAATTGGATAATTGCCCTCCACAGACTGTAAAATGTTGAATCCTATGTTCTTAAATGTGGCAAGATTATCATCCCTTGCATATGACGTAGTCGCTACTCGAGCAATCACAAAACGTACTGCATCTATGCAGTTTGCCATTCAGGTGAATGACTCGGCAAGCACCTGCTATGGACTGCGAAGGAACTCAAAGTGATACGCGAATGCTCAAGTATTTCTATGTTAGTGAATTTTCTCGATTTTGCATCTCATCAGTTAATAATACATTACCCACTTTTATTTTGATTATCAAATTCTTTTGGTTGATTTCAAGCAACGATGCTTAGTGAATTCAGTAATAAACTTTTGTCCAGTGAACGGCTAATGGGGTAATTTCATCATATGGGAACGGCGTAAATGGATGAAGTGACTTATGACGTACCAACGATACGGTAACTAACAGCACGGCAAACCTTCTGATAAATTCCTAGGGCGTTTATCACATTTCAAATGCGGAGGGGGTGTGGGCACTTTAAGGGCGACCTTTATCATAGGGGGGAATTTTGAACACATGGTTTATATAATTATTTTCTTTACCTCAAATACTTTTTAGGCAATGTTTAGGTTTCAAATTAACATCATCATGTTCAAAAACAATTAAAGCCAATGATTTCAAAGTCTTCATGAAACGTCCGGGGCGTTAGATAGATAGAGGCGTATATATATTGGAGGGGGCTAATATTTCAGTTGGTGGAAGTTGAAGGAACTATTAATGAAATCAGGGGCATTATAAACAACAGGAGTATTTTAAACTTGCAAGCGCATTTATCAGAAGTTAACCATATCTCCTTTTTATTATAAACCTAGCTCTAGTGAGCTGCATTTGATACAATAGGACAGAAAAGATGCTGTAATCAAATTATCACGACTTAGTTCTATAGTGGAAATAGCAAAAGTTTTGGGTTCGCTTTTCACGTGGCGGTGCTAAATTCAAGTTGACATTGTTCTGTATTACTATCTGTCTCTATACAGAAATAATTTTATGCTAAATATTCTGACGCTTGTCGACTCAGTTGTTGCCTCATATTTGTCACGACTTGAGTCGTAGTCTCTTTCGTCTTTTCCATCTGTCAGCCTGAAGATGGGAGAAGTATCTCTCGAAACGTAGCTCCGAAAAAGACTACGACTCAAGACGTGACAAATATCTACCATTAAATAATTTCATGTTAATTTTCAGGTTTTTTGACTCTCCCCTCGCATGTCAACTAGTTACATTAAGACTACATACGGCCCCTCACATATCGTCATAGTTTTCTCCCACTATTCCTTATACCATCAAAATCTAGGTCAGAACCGTAGCCAGCTTAGGGAACTATGGGCAAATGCCTCCCTAACGCCAATAAATGTCCTGGAGGTATCCTCAGAATGGTCTCTGAAGCTATACAAACCTGAATGACTAAGTATACCGAACTCTAAAGATGAAACAACATCTGAGTTCTCTCGCCCTCCCCTCCCCAAACATAGTTTGGCTGCATCATTCACTAGTTCTCTACTCTAGAGATGATCTCTTTACTGAAGTGCTTCTTTTGTATTACGGCCTTAATTTAAATAAAAAGGCTAATGATCAACTTGCCCCATCGGAGGGATTGACTTAACCCACGTACGGGGTAACTTGGTCAATTTCAATGATGTTTTTCAAATTTGATAAAACAACATTACCGCTTCCAAAGTGGTCAAGGACACATTTCCCATATTGTGGAAAAAGCCTTAAGTTGTTATTCACTTTGTCTAAATCCATTTGGAAAAAAACTATAGCAGTGACATCCCTTGTACCCCCAAACAGCTCAACTTACCCCTGCCTTAGCCTATACCTTATAATTGTCTTTACAACTGTTTCTGTAGATTATTGCCTCACTTGCGCAATCTGACAGTAGAGAAACAAAAAAGATCTTTCAAATGATTTGTCATTTCTATTCATTAAAATCCAGTCGCAGTCGTCTGTGATCCAGCAAGATTCAATGCTTTGTTGTGGTACTCTACATCCTGATGATTGTACTCTGCTAATAGCAGAAAATCTTAAACATGAAATGATAATAAGAATACTAGAAAATCCCAAACATTTGTGAAATAAATTAAATGACATGAATCTTGGATCTCATGCCTTTGTGACACAGAGGGGCTATTATGTAAAGGATAGTCTTATAAAACTACTTTTTGTTTCCCAATTGCTTACAGGACATTGTATTTATAATTTATAACGGTATTTTCTGTTCTTTCTAGGCAACGATACGTAAGGGGAGGCAAAATCTGCCCGGTTCACTTCAGTCATTAAGGAGACGAAGCTGTTCACAAAAGGACTGCAACGTTTCTACTAATTGCGACATTGGGAATTGCCACATTGATTGCTTACCTGTCGGAGGAGGCAGCAAAAAATGCATCGTAGATCCGGGAGAACCCTAGCGTATTTTACCTACACACATCTACGCATTATTTTTAGCTCTAATATTTTCCTTGTAGTTTAAGCAGAACGTGTAATTAAAGTCCGCTTTTGTACGTCATATTTTAGTAGGAAACAAAAGGCAATGGAGTTCTTACTTTGAGGACTGTACAGGGAGCTTTGGGGGTTAATTTCCGAACCTTGTATTCTTTGTCTTGAGAGATACCTGGCACAACACAGCTTTAAAGAATAATACGCTAAAAATGAAACTATACTTCAGACCACGTTTTGTCTATTTCTAACTTCCTCAGGTCCATTAAAAATATTACAGAGATTAGTTAGGTAGATTTCGTACCTTTTTGATACCGGATCAACTGTATTTTGACTGCTGAACTTTCCTCTTAACTCATAATTTTGCATCAAATTTTGTTGATATGCAGTATGTATGTTCTATACACGTCTTCTAATAGTTACGTAAATAGCTGGTAACCAAGAAAATGATTGACGCTAACGTGATGTTATCTGTTACATCACAGCATTGACTGCCAACATTATAATTTCATCTTGTTATGTCACAATTTCTTTCATTACATGTTCTGGATGCAAGTTTCAAGGAAAGGGAGGGAGAAACCAACTATGTCTAGCACTGACAAAGACAAAAAAAAACATCTGGTGCGGCGGCCATTTGAGCAATACCTGCGAACATCATAATAGATAGCTATTTACCAACCTTGATTGTACACTTCCATTGAAAACCTACACTTTCATTTGATCTTATTTAAAGGTGATAGAAAAACACAACCACTCCAGTTGCTGTTAAATGTTTATTGACATGTAGGAGTATTAAGTCTTCAAAATTTAAAAGCAGAAGTTCAAATTACGTTCGTTAGCCTCTTTTTAAGTTAGGTGAAATACCCAGCATTCCCTTTCCTGGGGTAATAATACTATGTATGTCAACCACTCCACATTTCCTTCGCTGACAACGTATTATTTTTTTGAATTGCATTTCATAGGAACTTTGTCACTTGACATAAAATATCTGATAATATATAAGTAAATCAATATGTTGTGATAAGATAGCATGAGTTAGTCGTGCTCAGTAATTGATGACTGGCGTTGGAGTTCGCAGGTTTTGGAGTATAAATATGGAAGTTGCAATTACCAACTGTTCATAAAGAACAAGGGATTAATTTAGGGGAAAATATGACTTATAATGTAAGAAAGGTATGTACTACTATCAAAAAGAAACGTTTTTAGCTTCTTTAAATCATTTTTGAAATGTGGTTTCAATAAATATATATTTGACAGGATGCGTGTAAACATAATTTCTTAGAACTGAAAGAAGGATCTTTTCTCCATTTATCTTAAATATATTGGACGAAAATTTGCAACTAAATCAATGGTGGTCATCCAAAAACGCACCGTTAAGGTGAAGGTGAGAAGAGGCGTTTGAAATTTTGATCTGAAAGACAAGAGAATCCTAATGACTTCATAGATCAAATCAATCTATTCGTAACAATTCGTAATCAATCTATTTCTATATGTAATAAGATAGCTTTCAAGTGAATATACAATGCATTTAGAGTTTTAAAGAACTATGTTCTATAACAGCTTAAGCTGAATAAGATGGTGTCCTTAGGGCATACTAAAAATTATTATTTTCTAATAATTTGGGATATTTAAAATGCCATTGAGCAAGTAACTTTGATGTTACCTCTTACAAAAGGTTTAAGAGCAACTGTAAGTGTCATATGTCCTTATTTCAAAACACTACACATTTTAAACAACTGATATGATATGAAATGCATATACATATATAATATAGGTTTTTCTGTTAGCGTAATGCAAACTATAACATTGCAGAAAGAAAGGTTGCGTCTTCCACCTCTAAATAATAACGTCCTCAAAATCGATCATACTGGAAACTCACTTGTAATTCAAAACAACAAAAAGCCTTATCATAACGCCCCTCTGCAACTACATTTTGAAGTATTCAGAGATCTTAGCCTGCATTCTCATAGGTATTCACTGATAGTTCACAAAGCTATTGACACAATCTATGCAAAACAAATGCTGCATTACTGCGTAGCAGCGATACCAGGAAGGTCTCGATATAGTTGAACATAAACATTGATTTGTGTGGTTTCTATACTTCTCCTTCAATCGATTCATAGTCACGCTCAGCGGTGTTGTTTCTAGAGCTCATTTCCCCGTTTCAGCCTGCCTCAGAACTTCCAGAGCTTATCATGGTGCCAGTGATCATCTTCAACATGTACATAGTTGCTGAAATCCAAAAATCGCCACACCCAATAACTTTGCAGTTTCGGCAATGACATCCATCCTGACAGTAACAGGAGTTTTCTTATTGGCGCTGAAACTCGTTGTTCTTCAGCTACGTGACGCCGCAGTGCAGTGCACAACTAAGAAAAGGTATCCTCCTTCATGCTATTTCGGATAGTTAATAGGAAATTGAGTAAGTCCTACACAATCAATCTGTAGTCGGTCAGGGACTGTCGATGATGATGACTCGTTGCTAAGCAATTCCCTTTCAGTAGTACATGTTTTTTTCTCTGCTTTGCAAAAATTGATGGATCTGCAAAACAACAGCCCAGTAAAAGTTGGCTTTGCTGAGCAAGCAAAAGAAAGGAAAAATGAAACTAGAACAACAGAAGGAAGGAAAAAGAGACATGTTGCCATAAGTGTGACAGAGACAAATACCCTCCTAATTAGGACCCACAATCAAACAGCACCTCCTTTGGGGCTATCTTCAATAAACTATAAGTGTTTTGTTTTAGGAATTCTTAACAACGTTTCCTAATTCGATACAGATAACGAAAACATGGGTTTTATTTGTGCGCTAGCCTTCCTGAGTAAAAACAAAGCGATATGCTTTTTCCATGTAAAATTTCTGCTAGCAAAATGTAAGCAATAAACGAGCCTGTGAAGGAGAGACAAACATCTAAAGCAAATGTGGGTGTCAGCCTAAATTTCCTGCTGCTTATAATAATAGAGTGAAAACCTTGAGATGTGAGGATGATCTCTTTGTCCATCTTTGAGGGTGTGCTGGTGGTGTTGCTAACAGAAACTACAGTGGAATTATCTCTAGCTTATGTGGTACTGGAATAAGTTACACAGTTGTGCACAATCACGTCCAGCCTCCTGCTTTCCTATGTGGTCGAGTTGTTTTACTTAGTATGTGAAAACGTCTCCCCTCTTCCATGCAACTCCCTGTCACAGGCAACGTTGAAATACCTTTTAAGTACTGCGAGACTTTGATTGAATCATCCTTGTTTGCAGAATCGGAGACAATCACGTGTTCTTTGGGCGTCTTCCTAGTGTAGTCCCCTTTACCGTAAGTACGTTGTCAGTATATTAGGCTTTAAAAATCAAATCAACGTGAAAGTGTACATATTTTACAACTTCTTGGTATCAGGCCGTCATATAACCATCGTCGACACAAGCCTTTTTATTATATTTATGTATAATGCAAGGTGCATTTACTGGAACAATTATTTTTGCTTTGTTGCTTTCAAAATCATTTCAATAAAGCTTTTTATTTATCATATCTCTTCCTGCTTTGCCGTGCTCATTTTCTTCCTTTCTGGAGAATTGTCACAATGTCAAGATTTATGACAACGAATTCGAAGGGGTGGGTGGTAGGATGGATAACATTGAAGCATCCAACCTCTCTCCATTAATGTGTGGTGTTTGCTAAAATGCTGTATTCTTTTGACAAGTTCCCCTTCCTTTCACGTGCAAGTTTGCTAGAAATTTTGTAATTGCTTATCATATCTTAGTTGCAGCTTTTGTGTTTCATGGTGTCGTACTGTATGTAGTCACAAACACTGTCTTTCAATCGTTTTTCATAAGCCATGTGTTCTTGGTTGCAGATTATTATGTAGCTATGTATGTGTTGATGTTTAAATGTTTGATATCATTTTTCTTTGCACTACGCACTCTTTGTAATTTTGCTAGATAGCCAATCTTTGACAGAGTATTCTGGTTCAGTATCGATGGAATGTCATGATGAGTATCGATCAAAAATCTTTGACAAAATGAAATTCGCCAGTTTTTAGCTTTTTAGTACCAATAATCTGTTCAAAAATGTTGTGACAAAAAGTGACATGATGTATACTGTTGCCAATGAAATATCATCTGCAAATATAACATTTGTTGTGATCGATTTTTTTGGTAACCATTGACATTATTTGAAACTTTTGGTCTTTACTAAATCTTGATAGATGTCAAAGAGAGTAACACTGAAACACTGACTTTAAAACTGCAGAATATTGTTTGCCTCCTAAAGCTCTTGTAATCAAGGAAAACATAGCCAAGCCAAGTAGAGAGTACAAGATGACAATAAAATATATACGTTAACTTGTGTTTCATTAAAATTTTGCTCCAAAGTATCGAGATGATTGAAAACGAGCTACACTTTATAGTTAGGTTACAAATCAATAGGTGCAAAGTTATTTATAATGTGCGATAATGATAGATGTTTCTGGATTATGTTCATCTAATTAATTGTTCGACCACAGACTCCAGTACGAGCTGGTTCCCATTTGCCGACTCCGGAAGGAGGACCCGTTGAGTAGGCGGCCAGCTTGATGGCTCAGTTTTACAAGTTGATGAAACAGGCAATTTTTCAAATGGCCCTGGGTGGCATTTGAACCTAGAACCTTCTGCACTCAAAGCTGCAGACGGAACCACTGAGCCATCATGCCGCTGACATGTTCATCTGATATTATTATATTTTTACCTGTCTTGATTGTATGAAGCAAAAATGGGCAACAGCCTTGACAAAGAGTGCATATACCTTATAAGGTATATACCTTAATACAACAACTTTGTTCGCATTATTCTGGCAATTTTAAATAGCTATTTCAACTAAGTTGGGCCCTGTCGGTAGTTTCATCATAAACAGATACGATCATCGACTGGATAGACTGAGTTTCTACTGCATGTTTGCAACGTGTTTTGGACCTTTAATAACTCGAGTGAGTGTCGTTAACTGTTAAGATTAGCTACAGGGGCAATTACCACTATTTTCAGAAGAATGAATATCTCCGAGGTATAACGTTTTCAGTATAAATGAAATTCCCTTTGTGTAAGAGATTATACCACGTATGCACTTGTTGACACTATTCTTGAATTTTGGCCGAGCGTTGTCTCAGTTGACTTCCTAACTTATAACCGTTGACGTTATCCCCGTCTGCCTCGTACGAATAAAAATTACGATTTTCCTTTAGCAAATTTGATTATCGAAAAATGCTCCCACTTTTGTCCCGCTCAAAATAATGTGTGCTCAGACGTTTTTCACGCACTTATTAATTCATGTACTTAATTGTTCTGACATGCATTGTCAAAATGCAAATTAGAATTGAAACTATTATTTGACATATTTGAAAAAGCCCGACCACAGGTTAATCGTAATGGCTATTCGATGAAACGTGTATTTCATACCTGACAGTTGCATTCACAGGTATAAGTACGTTGCATACTGATCACAGCAAGAATGCATCGCGTGCATTGTCTTGACTTGCAGGTACATCAATACAACTCTCAACAAACTTCTGCAGCAGGTTCCAATGTGACCCAAATAAGATGCCAATCGTCTTCTTCCGTGTCCCACCCCAGCATTCATGTTAAAGGGTAATTCAATGATCATCATGTGCTATGCTCCAAAATCTCAATGAAGAGAAGTGGGAAATTTAATTTTTGATACAGTACGTAACTCATTCTAAAATTTAAAAGTGTCTGCGTGAAAGTTGATAGTGCGTGAAAGTTTCAAAGAATAAAAGAATTTTGCAGCTTTGATATTGTGAGAACTTCGTACATTTGTAAGCATTCGAGTCAAATTTTAGCAAATTGTTTCGTGTTAAAGATAACTGAAACATCCATATTTAGGTAATAATATGTATAAAAGCTTAAATATTGCAGATTACTCACGAGGTGAAAAGATCAAAAACGAAAAGAGCTGCCGGTGTGTCACTAGTAGTAAGCTCGTCCTTTTTTTCTTTGCTGGGAAATACAGTCGACTTTATCAAATAATGTTCATTGAATACTAGAAACAAGCACGCGAAGACAAATCTAAAATACTTTCCTATAAATAGTTACTGCATAAAATTTGACGTTCGAAAGTTCGTTTTGGTTTATTTGAATATTTTCGAAAGTTTTTCGAAAGATTTTATTTCAGCCATATTTGTCGGGTAATAAAACCTATGTTAGCTACTTCCTTCTATCGATAAGGAAAATATTAATTCTTCGGTCTCCATCTTTGTAATCATAGTATTGTGATTTTTTTATCAAACCAAAGAATACTTCCAGGCCAAATGTAGAGCACTTTTCCAAGATACATAACAACAGATTCCACCTTTCCAAGATACATACCAACATACACAGCTTGACTCTCTTCTGAGTGTCAGCTTCGTACTCATATTTCAAAATTTGGGCAAGCCAGTAACAAGTGCGACAATGGAGTAGTTCCTTAACGAAATCCGGTCTGTTAAAATATCATTTGCGTATGATGACCAAAAAGATACATATTTTATCCCAACATTCGTAGACGCATTTTCCCCTTTCTGTTAATATTCTTTTTTTGTGCTTCTTATTGAATACTAGGAACCAATACCAAGAGTTTAACTTGTTTGCAATTGGTTCGAACTCTACTGAGTGATGAATTTGATTTCTTTGTAACTCAAATAAAAGTCAATTTAGTATTTAGAAAATAACAACTTTACATGACAACACACTTTGATACAAGATCACTTTTCATACATTGTAATATAACTTGCATTTTATTAGTCTGCAAAATCCAATATTCTGGTCTGTAAAATCTACCTATCAACACCGATTTTGAAAAAATTAATTCGACAAATATCCTTAGCTATATGTATATATAGCTAAATGTATATATAGCTATGTATATATAGCTATATACGTTTTCACGATCTTCAGGCATGATGAAGCTAACGGCCAAACAAAATATAAGGTTGCTGGTTGTGGTGAGAATTCGGGATTGACTACCCGGATTGTCGACTTTACTATTGCACTATTTGATGCAATGGTCAAGTCTTTGTTTTCGGTGTGGGAGATCCTGGGTTCGATCCGGGACAGCGCCGTAAGCACTTCATGCTTAATGAGTTCTATGCCATGTAGTTCATGACTGCTTGTGTGTCTGCCCGAGTACTTATATCAATGAAATGGCACTGATAAAGCTAACGGCGAAACAAAATAAAAGGTTGTGGTGAGAATTCGGGATCGACTACCCGGATTGTCGACTTTACTATTGCACAGTTTATTGCTGGAGATACTGGGTTCGATCAGGGCCAGCGTCGTGAGCAATTTATGTTTAATGAGTTCTATACTATGTAGTTCATGACTACATGACTGCTTGTGTGTCTGCCTGAGTACCTATATATATATATATAATTTGCCTGAAGATCGTGAAAACGTGAATCCCAGAGTAGTAAATCTCCGTGTTTTTCTTTAGAGTTTCTCTCTATGTGTCGCTCTGCATTTATCCATCGAGCATTCTGGCATACTACGATAATCGTTTTGATCATATGTGTATATATATATATATATATATATATATATATATAACCATTAAAAGGTAGAAATATCGCAAGTACTAATTCTAAGACATAATTTAATATAAAATACTTAACAAGGATGTCTTTCAGAGGGCCTAAATTTAGGTTTTAGGCCTTCGTACTCAATTGGCAAAAAAGATTTTTCTTCAAGGTTGGGTATGGTGGGGCTTTAGTATGTTACTCAACATAAACCTGCGCTTCTAATGTTAAAATAATGTGTCTTTATATCAATTTGTTCCAGCCTCGACTCAACATTTGACTACACTAAACTTCTCTACCACGGATAGTAAGGTTGGCATACCATATATTGTAACAAATTGAACATACATATGTTTCACAAGAAGCGAAGCAATTTTCCTAAACCATTCTAAGTAAATTTATAACAGCAGATCCCTTTGCTTCCTTAGGTGTACTTCCTTTATAATTTATGCATAAGTCTTTAGGAATTTTCAACTGTGTTGCATACTATTATCAACTGGGCGTTAATATAGCAAAATTGAAAAGTGTAGTCATATGGGTATTATAAGAATGGGAATATTGTACAACCGGTTTTTGTAAAGATTTTACAAAAACCCTAAAACGATCTCAAAACGAAGAGGGAAATTGGAAAAATCATAAAGATCACCCTGAGGCTTATATTACATAGATAATTATGAATAGTTATAAAAATCATCAATTATACAATCATGAATTAGGTCAGTGTATCTCTAACAAAGCTTCCTTATTAATATGTAAATCCCAAAACGTATCTTCTTTATTTTAGCTTTGTATAGTATAAAACTACGACGTCAAATCGATGCAGGTGAGTGCATAGTACAGTAAATCTGTCGTCGTACCAGGGCCTTTGTATGAACTCAATCTCTTCTTCTTGAATTTATAAGCAACATATATCCTTGAAGGTTAATGATACTTAAGCAGCAAGTTCTGTCTTATATTAAGAATTATCATTAGAAGAATCAAAGAGGTATTGCATCAAAAAAGAACTAATAAAGACTCATTTGAATCTGAGAGACTATGGCCCGTAAGAAGTATATAATTGATCACTGGAAACAACAGGTTACGTCGACCCCAAATTACTGATAGCTTCCAATTTCTTTTATATGATGATGGTATTAAGCTAAAAGTACTCTTTAACTGCAAGCTAGCCACAACGGCAATGTTGTGCTTGTTGCTTTGGAATGCTTGCTTTAAGTTGTATTTATTACAAAATTGGAAACGACAAGCGGCTTTTTAAAGCAAGCACACAAAGTAGAACATATAACCAGCTATTAAACGGCATTCAAATAAAGCTGGCATGTGTGAAGGCAAACGGATAAAGGCAGTTGGGCACTTTCCATGCACAAGCTAGTTATGAAGTGATCACACACTAATTTATAAGAGCCAATCTCTATGCTCACCACAGAATCTCTATGCTTCGTTGCATTTCTCGTTATTGTTGATAGTACTTGGAAGTTTGCTGTCATTCTTATTGGCCGTGTTGACGATACAGCAATCTTGCCATATATATCTTTTATACTTCACAGGACCGTAGCAATAATTCTCAAAGTTGCTGGGTAGGGGCGGCGTTGACGTCAAAGCTAATTGTCTAAGTTAGCAACGCTTGAAAGGTCAATCAGTGGAAAAGATATTGACAATTTCTTTAAGTGGCGGATTCTTATTACTAAAAGTTGTCACCACACACTGTAAAAAGAAATTTTTCGGGGTAAATGAATGTAGAGCCATTTCGCGTAGAATTCACAGGAAATTAGAAGATTAAAACAGGTTCCTGCAAATAACAACTGTATAAGTGACACATTTTTGGTCACTGGTGTTATTGAATCGTGCGTAAACGTTTAGCAATGTGACATCCGTTACTCGACGCAATTTTTAAACGAAGTGTGTCTAGTGGGTTTATATGTTACTATTATTTTGGTGTGGTAAGGGGGTTGAGGGAGTACGTGTCTCTGGCTACACGGTTGCTGCGTCCCAGCACAGGTAGAAATATATATATTGTGAAATGGGTAGCACTTGATACGACTTTCTAAGGATAGCCTTAGCGCCCCACCACCAACTCAAAGATCCTTATTGCTAGACGACTTACTTTGTTAATCATCGGAGACAAAATTGCTCACTTTGGGATAGACATTATGCAGGGTTTGCACCGCAATAGCGTAACCCCAAGCTTTTAGGATCTTCGTAGTTTTGCGAATCTTAATTTGAAGGACAACTGAATGTTCCTTTCCCAAAACATGTACTCTGCAGTGCTTTGTGAGAGTTGCTACAGTTCCAGTAACTTCAGCTCCGTAGCCCATATTTCGATGGGCGTAGGCTGCAAAAACAACAGGTGCAGCATTGTTATCATCTGATCATCAATTTCCTTTCAATTTTCCCGCTGTAAGAAGTAAACAAGGCAAAATGAACCTGGGTTCTAAATTCCTTGCCGTACAATGCCGTTGTTGTTGTTGCCATCTCAATCCACGTTCACATCTAAAGAGTAAATTATAGATATCGAAAATAATTTTAGATATTTAGGAATCCTCTAGGAAGGCTGTCTCACTAACATAAATGATGCCGTCTTATTTATTAAGCTCAACGAACTTCCCATTATTTTCTGTCAATATCATCGATGAAGACCATGTTGTCTTGGCGGGTGGAGGAGGAGCATCCAAAACAGGTGTACCGAATGCAATAGTAAGTGTAGTTCGTCGCATAACTTGCCTTACACCAACTTTCTCACACGGTATAGCTTTGGTCTGATGACCTAGTACTTGCCATAAACCACATAAGGACTACTGAAGGATATTGCTTATTTGAAGTAACAGGCCATTTTTCTTGTGATTGAAGCGGATTTGCGGATATCGGTGCAGAAGGCCTCGTTTATACACATAATTTCGAAGGCAGCTATGTGATGACTTGGCCTCCCTAGTTGCGAGGAAATGCATGTGAGACCGATGTGTAAAATCAAAATGACATACCATTGTTTATGTTTATTGATTTCATGTTATAATTTATGTTCATAGTCTAGCAGATATGGGAAATATAGGTTGTGTACACAGACTTCATAGATCTGCTTTACACATAGTATCCTACTGTTCACTTAATGACTGCCAGTGCCTGTATGGTCCTGTCTTGAATATTGTTTAAATAATTATGGTATATGTATTTAACCTGTTTGCATGTTTCAAAACAGCACCATTTTTATAGGCTTACTTACTACTGAGTGTTAGGGGAAAGGTATTGGTTGAAAAGCAGATAGAGAACGAGTAGGTCATGCAGCTTCCTTCAAGCTCGACGCAAGTAGCATTACATGTTATGAGAGATAATGGTTTAGAGCCTGGTTGGCATTGCGATAGGTGTAGCACGATTCCAGAAAGTGAGGGATGAGAAATCGAAGTTGGGGTTTTAAAGTCAAGAGCGGGCCCAGAAGAACTCACGGAATGGATTGGGGCTATGTAAACACGTTCTATTCTTTACTAGTGAAGTCTGGTACAGTGCTCATTTCTACACAAATTTACCAGGTATTTCACTAACTTCTTTATACCTGATCTACTTTCATAGAAGTTTTATATGCTTGAATAAAGCAGAAATAATCTCTTATCGCTACATGCCTCTATAATGTACGCTATGATTTTTAGTTTGTATTTAATGGGATGAAATCGCTTGTTTTGAGTATCATGCATCCCAAAAACCAAACATACCGAATAGTCTGTAGCTAATAAACATGCAAAACTGTGGTTTCCATTTAGGAACCACGTATCATTATAAATGCCCTGATACTTACTGCACTTGGAAGTGTTCAGTGTACTATTTAGCGTCAATCATATGTAGCAAGAATATGACAAAGCTCTTTTAGATGAGGTAGACACTGCTTCAAAGGAAAGTAATGTAATGTTAGTCAACTTAGACTCTAACAGTTTAACTAAGTAGTACAATTGATGGATGGTATGCAGCAATTTGTGACAAAAGAGGAGTTTTATTTTGATATATTTGTTTATTTTTTAACCCTAACACTCAAGAAAGGTAGCAGACTAGAAAAAGAAGAAGGAATAAATAGTAGAAGGCAATGAAAAAGCAATGTACATAAATTTATCTTAATATTCATACCAATTCCATTAAAGTTTGTATTGTTGAGAAGATTGGCGTAATGCAT